>JAOWBH010131026.1:0-13753 GCA_028566215.1 Silene coronaria | reverse complement strand
AACCTTAGTCGAATTAAAGTATTTCAATTTTCTCCTTTCTACATCTTAATATTGTACATTAACAATGTTGATTGATTCTAATGTTAAATTTAAAGCACAATGAAATACGGTGAATAATTGTAGTGAAATACAAATTATTTAAATATTTTCTTCTATATAAAACACCATTCTTTAAAAAACCATGCAACACACGGGATCTACCTTAGTAATAATAATAAGTGTATAGTGTTTTACATTAATTTTTATAGCTAATAATAATTAATTATATTGATTTTTTAATTAATTTATATGAATAAATGTATATAATAAGCATTTATTACTAATAATGTGGTTTCCTTATTTAGATTGTGCATTTTGGAGAGAAAATTTCAAGTAAACTTAATCTTTTAGTATATTCAGGATTATCATTTAATAATATAATAATAATATTTAAACAAAAATTCGTTACATCGATAATTGGTTAATTTGAAATATTTTTTCATTAATTTTACTTTTTTCGTCCCGGCCATTTGTTTACCTATTTCATTTTAAGTATCTGGGGCAATCATTTACCTTTCTATTTTAAGAATGTATTTAATAAGCAATTTAATCATCCACACGATCACACTCAATTTTACCTATTTGTAATCTAATAACTACCCCCTCCTCTATAAACAAAAGTAGACAATGACCGGGATGGAGGGGTATTTGTTTTCATTAAGTTGTTGTTAACCGACGGGATGTGAGAGTAGTAAACTAGTAAAGAGAAATTCTGGTTGTGCTTTTTCACGTATTAAAATTAATTTTTCACATACGATTTTTTAAATTTTACAAATTTCAATAACTATGATAAAAAACAAAAAAATTCTTTAATTGATAAAAAATTGTAAACTAATAACACAATTAATAAAACAAATAATTTACTTCATGATTAGGGAATTAAGATCCATTTATTTATGAAGTCTTTGAACAATGAAATTACGTTTCAGAAAAAAGGTAAAATAAAAGTTTTTTTTTTTTTTTTTTAGGTTAGAGGGGTAGTAGATGAAAAATTAATGACAAAGTGTATGTGAAAGGGTAAAATCCGTATGTGGTCAGGAGTTATTTGAAAAGACGCAAATACTTGACGAAATGAAGAGCATCCCAATATGGATTCGTGACCCTTAATCACTTAGCCATGAGTCACCTTGGCACATGACTAATCCATGTGGCCTTCGCCTAGAGTCCTAGACCTGTCAAACGAGACTAGCAAGTCGGGTTAGAATATGGGTCAAGTCATACGGGTTACATGTCAAGTTATGGGCCCATATTAGGTCAGAGTACATGGAAATAAATAGTGTTCAACGACTCTTTTTCCTACGATTTTTTAAATAAAAAACTATTTTCAAAAAATTAAAATACTCCGTATAATTAATATTAATATTTAATCTTGATAATTATTTAATTATTAAAGCTTACAAAAATTATACATAGTAATATTGTTTTTCTTTAACTATATTTGTAAATAAAAGTTCAAAAAATAATTATTTTAAATATAATATATAAATATAAATATTATTATTTAAATAAAACTCTTGATTAGTTGATTTATCGAGGGGTCGGGTTTAGCACTAAATTAACGAGTTATTTTGGATACGGGTATCCGGATCATGAGTCATGACCCTAGAAAAAACTCAAAAAGACAGGTCGGGTTTTTGGGTCGGTTTCACAGGTCTACCTTTGCCTTTGCGAGACTCCTCGGTTGTTTCACACCCCAAAATCAATCTTCGGATATACAGTACGATTATTTAACTAATCTTTTGATCATACACTAGTATAGATCACGCGCTTGCGCGGTATATATAGAGTTTTTATATTTATTTTTAGTGTATTATTTATACATTTTAACCTCATTAATATTTAATATTACTCCATTGTGGTTTAATATGAAACATAAAAATTGAAATGAAAAACTAATCAAAGAAAATTAAGTAAAGTCATGAAATGTGTATTTTTATGAAAATATTTTTTTTTACCATAAAACTAATAAAATTTCAATTTTCTCCAATTATTTTAATAAACATTTTTTTGTCACGGAGCTAATTGTAAATATATGTCAAGTTGTTCTCTAAATTAATAATTATTACATTACTTAGTTTAATACCAAATTTATTTAAATTTATTTAATTTTACTGAAAAAATAATAAGTATGAATTTAAAAAAAGATTAAAATTTAATTACAAAAATTTAATTATAGAAAAGAATATAATTTAATGAAAGAAAATTTTCCTTATTTCCTAATTTAGATAGATGTTTTTTGGAGGGAAAATTAAGAGAGTTTTTATTCTCTTAGTAGTGAGGGAGATTCTTTTTGTCCATTAATGGAGGTAACATCAAACTATTCCGTGTTTTTATTCTCTGAGTCGCGGTTTTGTTTCTTATTTTCTTTTTCATCGTAGTCGGGTTTTATTTTCTCTTTCCTTATATAGAATCTTTTGTGTGGTCCAAATTTAATTGGGATAGAGTGTTTTAGGTGGTACAAATTCATTTTACTTAATTCGAGTGTCCAAAAGAGAAGGGAACAAAACAGAGGGAGTAATAATTAAGGTTTTAATTTAGCTTAACTACACTGAATTTGATTTGATTAGGACTTAGTGAAGCTTAATTCCATCAAAACTGTCTTATTATGTTTGATGTGTTTGTAAAGAATGGTAAAAGTAATGTTGAAGTTTGAATCTGTTTTGAATTGAATTAACAAACGGGAACGACAGTCAGTGTGTCTCGATCATTTATTTACCTTTTGGTTAAAACCCCCTTAGCAGAAAATAGAAAACATAGGTAAACAATTCACTCCGACACACGAAGTATGGAGTATATTTGAATTGTGCTACATGTAATTTGTAGAGCAAAGTTCTGTTACCCTTTTTCCGGGTGCAGGGATTTGGAGTGAACGGGAAGGAAACAATTTCATTTGTATGGTCTGAGAAATTCTGTCGGGATGGAAATGGGGGAGATGGAAAATGGGTCATTTGGTTTTCCTCCTACAAGGCGAATTAAAATTCTTCCAAAATGACATTGCTTGATTCCCCGTCCACTCGATCCCCTCCCCTCTATTTGTTTTCTAACAAAGATTAAGGCTTTCCTAAGCTTTTCAAAAATAGTAGGCGAAGTTACTTAGCAAAAACTAAGTAGGCAAAATGATCAAAAGCCCTTATTATGGTTTGGACTTTGGAGAGTTAAGCAAGTATATTAAGATTTAAAGCTTTGAATGTTCACAGGGCCAAAATTTGTCCCTTCGATTTGTGCAATTTCTTGTGAATATTCACGTTCTTTGAGGGGATTCTAAAACATCAGGAATTCAGAGAGGCAGATTAGGAGTTTTTTTGGCTTTGGCAATGATGTGATAATGGAAAATGACCCACATATAAAGTAGACATCGATTGTGCATTTCAACTTATATATTTTCATTAAAGGTCAGATCTCTTTGTGTTGCCAATCCAGGGGTAAGGCGGTGTACCTCCGACCCTTACTTTGCTATAGGTGCACTAGGGTAGAGTTGTTGCTGTTGTAAGGTTCAACTAAAGCACAAAATTAGCTATAGCAGTAACATACTTGATTATGTCTTTCAACTGTTTCATTAGCTTAGTTTGGACATGAGGGATAGATATTTCTGTTCTTGTGTTGATAAGACAAATATTTACCATCTTTAAAAAATGATTATGCAGAGCAAGTATCCAGGTTGCTGCTTGAAAAGCATCCAGAACTTATTGGAAAGCAGCCTGGTTATGGTGGAACAGTGCTTGATAGAGCTGTTGAAGATAATGCTTCATGGTTGGTTAAATTGATGCTTATAGGGGAAGAGGGCACTAGTCAACATAACCCACGACCTTGGAATAAAGCATGCAGGAGACTGATCTGGCACACGAATTCAAACTCATTTAGTGATACTCCACTCCATATTGCAGCAAGAAAGGGCAACATTGATATTGCAAAACTTCTAGTACAAGGTTACGAGTCTGCAATTCGAGACGAGGCCGTAGAGTGGGATGTTGCTGAGGCTCACCCTTCAAATGATCAGCTGGGTGTTAATCCTTTGAACATTGAGAATTCCCTGAAGGAAATACCATTATTTGTTGCCCTCAAAAAGAAACATGATGATCTTGGCGTGTACTTGCTATCAGTAACCATTTTTAATGTGGCGCAGTTGAGGGATGAAGAAGGCAAGAATGCTTACGAGATCGCTGTAGAAAATGGTTGTGAAAAATCGAGAATTTCGATATCTGATATATCAGTACGTATCAGTGCAGAAGATTTGTTAAGTTGGGGGCCTTATGTAAAGAACATTCTCCATCCTAGTGTTCTCAAGATCGTCCACTATTTTGCTTCAGGGGATGCAGGTTTGAATCAAATTGTGTTATTTAATTGCAAATCTTATATTTCCCATTTGAAAGTTTAATCTTTTGGTGAAGATATGTCTAGATTGATGAAAATGGAGTAACAAGTTCTTATGGTATGACAATTTAGGTTCCACTTTATGAATGTTGAGAGTGAGGGTGGTCCATTACAACCCTCTTTATCCTTCACGTCAACCAGCTGAAACTGACTAATAGAACAGGAAATCAGATGATATAAATAGGAATGTTTGAAACCAAGAATGAAAAAGTACGGTTAGGTATCTTTTGGTGTAATTGGCTAGAGCGGAACTCTGTGTATTTTCAGGGTCTGTACATGGTTTAGATAATATATGTGGTAGAATTGTTTTTCTAACTTCAGTGAAGGCTAAGGCTGGAGGTGCTTTTAAGGGTATTCCAACAACGTTAATTTAATGGAATCCTGGCTTGTTAGTAATTGTTTGCAACTGAGGATCCATTATGCAGTCTCTCCAAACTTTATCGAATAACTTCGTAAAATTAAGTGTCCTTTTTATATGTTTTTTTTTTTTTTTTTTTGTTTCAGAATGGTTGGTCTGGGTTTGAGCGGGTAGGCACAAACCTCTCCCTCCCGCGTTTTAACCCTTATGTTTGGTGTGCTGAATATTTCTTTTTTCTGCTGCAAGAGATGAGCGAAATGTTGAGATCAAAGAGTGTCAGAAGACTCGCAATGGAAGGACTTTCCATGTTTGTGAGAGAACCGAAAAAGGATGCAAATACACACCTTAAAGAAGCGGCAGAAAGGGGCGCAGATTGGCTTGTAAAATTGCTTTTGGAAGGAGACAATACTTTGATCAATGATTCAACACCGGCGTGGCAAATAGCATGCGCGAATGGTCACTTATCTACATTGTTTGCCTTTGTTGAGCAATGTGATCAACAAGAATTTATCAGTCTTTGTCAGAACAACCAACAAACGCCTCTTCACCATATAAAATTGGTACAGTATGAGGAGTACAAGAACTTGTTGGCAAATCCAATAATGCAGGGGCTTAAGAATCAACAGGACAGCGATGGCGCCACTCCATTGCACCGAGCCATAGAATGCAATGACATTGGATTGACAAAAGCATTGTTAGAAACTGAGGGCATACAGCTCGATATTGAGGATCAGAATCATAAAACTGTTCTGGATTTACTGGAAGAAAAGTATATCATCAATGGTATCTTCTTGGAGCTGTACAAAGAGTTGCTAGCAAATCCGCTCATGACACAGGAATTGAAGAATCGGGTTGACAAAAATGGAGCTACGTCTTTGCACCGAGCCATAGAACGCAATGACCTTCGACTAACAAAAACACTGTTAGAAACCAAGAGTGTAAAACTCGACATTGAGGACCTGAATCATAAAACAGCTCTGGATTTACTGGAAGCACGGTGTATTACCCATGATAATTTCTTTGAGCTTTATAAAGAGTTGTTAGCAAATCCAGTCATGACACAGGAATTGAAAAATAGGGTTGACAACAATGGAGCTACGCCTTTACACCGAGCAATAGTACAGAATGCCCGCGGACTAGTAAAAGCATTGATGGAGACTAAGGGTATAAGACTAGAAATTAAGGACAACAATGGTATAACAGCCTTGGATTTGATCGAAGAACACAGTAGTATTAGATCTGCCGATGTATACTGGTACGAGTTGTACAAGAAATTGTTGGCGATTCCAGAAAGGTTACAGAAGATGAAGAATCGCAAAGGTAGCAGCGGAGCCACCCCTTTGCACATAGTAATAGAACAGGACGATCTGATGCTGGCAAAAACATTGGTGCAGAGTAAGGGCATAAGATTTAACATTAAGGACACACATGGGAAAACAGCTTTAGATTTAATTGAGGAGAGATGCAATCAATTTGATAGCTTATGGCATGATTTGTATGAGGAGTTGTTAGCAAATACATCAATGACTTATGAGATGAAGAATCGGGTTGACATGAATGGAGCTACGCCTTTGCACAGAGCAATAGCACAGAATTCCAAGAAGCTAGCAAAAATACTAATGGAGATTAAGGGTGTAGAATATGAAATTAGAGACAACTATGGTAAAACAGCGGTAGATATGATTGAAGAACGATGCAAGTACAGAAACATTGATGGCTTCTGGTTTGAGCGGTACAAGGAGTTGTTAGCAAACCCAGACATGCTGCAAAAGCTAAAGAATCACAGAGGCATTAGTGGTGTCACACCTTTGCATATAGCAATAGAATGGGATGATCTGAAACTGGCAAAAACATTGGTACATACTAAGGGTATAGAACTCAGTATCAGAAACAGATATGGGAAAACGGCTCTAGATTTGATCGAAGAGCGATGTGATCAAAATGATAGCCTATGGTATGAATTATACAAGGAGTTGTTAGATAATCCAAACTATGTGCATGACTTGAAAAATCGGCTCGTTGGAATCGACAAAGAGACTCCTCTACACCGAGCAATTAAGTGGAAGGACATCAGGCTGGCAAAAACATTGTTGGAGACAAAGGGAGTTGAACTCGACATTGAGGATAGGAATGGTAACACAGCCTTGGATTTACTTGAGGAGCGTTACGACTCTGGAAAATGGGTATGTGTTAAACTCTTGCTTTCACTTTAGGTGCTACTCCCTCCTATTCAAGATAAAACTCCTTATTTCCATTTCCGTCTATTCACAATAACTTCCCTATTTCCTTTTTTGGTAAGTGTTTATGTGGTCTAAATTTAATTGTAGGGTGGGGTAGTGTGTTTGTGTGGTCCAAATTGAATTATATGGTGGGGTAGTATGTTTCCTTAATCTTTGTGCAAAAATGAATAGGGAAGGTTATTATGAATAGGAGGGAGTATTAAAATCTCTTAATTTCTAAAATTATATAATAGTATTGATTGATTAGACGATATACAAGTTGAGTGGACTTTGGAGCATAGAATAAGTTTAAAGTTACTTGAGGCTTTGAATGTCGCAAGTCGAAGGAAAAGGACCGTTTAGATGGGGTACACTATGTATGCCCAAATTGAACATGTCAAAGTGAGGCGCATCAGCAATGGAATAACATGCTGTGGGACATATCAAATCCCTACTTTTGGCCCCTCTTATTTCTTTGCCAGTGGACCATTATTAACTTTAAAAATAAGCTAAGTTGTCAATTAAGTACTTCTTCCTTTTGAACTTATCTAAAGGAGCACAAATTCTCTATTGAAGACGGATATTATCCGTCACAAGTTAAAAACGGATAATATTCCTTTCATAATATGTAAGTGACACTACCCATGTGGTGCCCCCCTCCCCCGTGCCGCCCTCTCACTTGTCTTATTGTGAGAGGGACACTATCCGTCTTCAACTTGTGACGAATAATGTCCGTCACAAGCAAGACGCTTTGCTAAAGGAGTTAGAATCTTAAAGCTAGCTATTATAAAAAATGTTGATAAATCCGACTCGAAGTTTGTGCTAAAATAAATAAACCATGCTTTATTTAACAATTGAATTTCACATATCTATTAAGAAAATACACGAATATATGGTTAAATGAACATGCCAATGTGGACTCGAAATTTTGGAATTAAAGTCGTTAGAGACTATAGAGTGATATGAGACACATTTGATGTAAAATAAATGGGTTGAAGTAGACTTGACTATATTGACCCTGCTGAATGACTCGATCTGGATAACCTGACTTGTACCCACCCCAACACTCGAACTGAGTACCGAGGCATGACTCGTAACCTGACCCAAATGTTATTATTGCAAACTATAGCCATTTTTCCTACTAAACTTAATAATAATGGATCAGAAAATAACATGATACAATCCAATCTGGTTCGAGTTCGTGCAAACTCGAAAATTGCCCCGATCCGAATAGACCCACCCTGAGACCGACCCAGATTACAAGGTTGAATTAAATATAAGTTTAGTACATCACAACTTATTGATGTAATCTGGTTTTCGGGTCTCGATACAAAAATAGGTTATGATTGTGCCTAATGGAAGATGTTAATGAGAGGCATTTCAATGCTCAAATAACATGTTGTGGGACATGTGATATTTCCCTAAATTGGACCCTCAAAGGCTCTAAGTTGTGTGGAAGTGGAGCATTATATGTTGGGAGCACAAGATTAGCTAAGTTGTCAATTAAGGACTTTGATAAGAAATTAAAGTATACGAGTACAAGTAGGGTTAATTTAGATTGATGTCATTTTCGTACCCCAATTCTCCCAACTGTTCTTACAACCTTACACATGTGCCATACCTAATTCTATCATCAACTTTCTTACTTCTATTATTAGTATTTGACGTAACTCTGCACCTTATACTGTTCTACTCTACTAGTAGAGACCCGACAAAACTGACCCGATCCGAATTCAACTCAAACCGAAAATTTAAGACCCGACCTTGACTCTAAATCCATATTGAGCTCGAAGAACTGTACTTAAAACCCGACTTCGATCTGAAATCCAAATTGACCCGATCCACTATAACTCGGCCCGAAAATTTATTGTTACAAACGAATTATTATCCATGAATAACTCGATAATAACTGACTCGAAAATGACCTAAACCCGAAATAATCCGACCCAAAAGCAACAAACCCGAAATTGACCTGGCATGTTTGGCCCGTTTGCCAAGTCTGTCTACCAGTACAATGACAAGGGAAAATATATAGTTCAGCTCAGAAGTGAGAGCAAAATAAGTATACAAATACGTCGTCTCTGACAAAATATTTGAAAATGAGATTGTTTATGGTGTATACATTTCAACTGAATGAATATCTTATTACACTTCGCCACTAAATTGACAAAAATCAGACTATGGTTATAGTCACTTGAGTTGAGGAGCACAAATACTACCATACCACCAGTTGCCGGTGCATGAACGTTGCTTTGTGAATTGTTTTCGTAATACCAAAAGTATAGTTAAAAGAGCAACTTTGCTTCATTCCATCATGCCGCAAAGTCAAAGAACAACGGATACTTCGCCCCATATGGAAAAATCGGGTAAATTTCGAGGTGTTGGACCATGGTTACGGTTACTTTACGGAGTTACGGGTGAAAAGTTCATGCCAAATTGGTTCTAGCAGACAAAGCAGCTCTTTTCTGGCAAGTTTCTTGTATTTTCAGGCATATTGTAATACAAAACTTGTTTTCAGTTTGATATCCAAGTACAAAAGATGGGCAAAACCGTAAATTGCACATTATCTCAGTGTCCAGTTTTCTGGGATGCTTTGACATGCACCAGACCTGCCAATCATTACGCATCGGAAGGAGAAAGCTCAAATTCATCTACAATTACCTTTATTGATCTTTCTTTTATTTTCCAAATAACTGGTCATGACTATACTACATGGGTTCAGTTTGCAGAACCCAAAAAAAGGCCGCGACACTACATCAAATGGAGAAGCAAATAAAAGATGCTCCATTAAGCTGAGCATCTTGCATCAAGCCATTGAACAATATCATCAAAAACTTTGGAAATGGCTTCATCAGGTTCACCTTCAAGGATAGAATGATAGCCTCCTTCATAAAGTTTCAGTGTTTTATCCTTGCTACAAGCTCGATCATATAGAAACTTGCTCACATTTGGATCTGTCACCATATCTGCAGCTCCATGAACGACCAGCAATGGAGAACACACCTGAAAAATCCCCCCCGCAATGTTAGATTAATTATGTATAAGTGACTACATTAACTAGACTCGACTGCAAATATTCGCTGCGAGTTGTTGTCACTTGTCAGAATGTGTAATAGACAGTCAGTGGTTACTGGTACATTAAGAGAAATATGAAGGGATTTGCTAGCATGTGTAAATTATATTCATTGCACTGTCTTGTGGAACACATTTATGTGTACCAAAGAGTTCAAGAAAACTAACCTTCTGAGCATTTGACTCGATTTCTCTTGTCGCCTTCAAAAGTTCCATAGCAGTCTTTAGCCGAACACGATCAGAGTAGCAGATCATGTTATAATAAGCCTAGAAAGAAAGGTGTAAAAGGGAGAGCTGTTAACAATCAGAAATATGCAAAGTGAAATTTTCGAGCCCAAGAGAACAAATTTACTGAGAAAATGATTAGCAACAAACCATTTTTCTGTACTTCAAGTTTCTAAAAGCAAGCTCAGCTAGGTCTTTTGTTTGAAAGAATTTGACTTCCGGAAGAACATTGGACAGGAGATTTGCAACTTTCAATACTGCTTCAGGAGGCAGCACTTCATCTGAAACCTTTAATACAAACAGTTCTTCAGTCAGAAGAAATATACGAATACTAAGTACAAGAAAAGCCACGGCCCTTGTTTTAACAAATGGCCATATGAATACTTCGTATGTCGTTTGTTCAAGATTGTGTGAATATAATACAGAGTACTTTATATAGACTATAACTCATAAAAATTACTGAATTTTCCAACCAAAGTTCTCGGAAATAACATAATTCTGCTGATCATGTTAGATTGTGCTTTAAAGCATTAAGTTAACAAGAATACTCAGATAAGTATGCCAATTTGCCTACTGTAGATTAGTGTGTTATATTGATGAAAGACTTAGGGCTGCTTCAATCAAAACACTGAAATTTGCCGCATCACAATTCTAGATGAGATTCCGGTTTAAGTCATTTTCCTTTCAAGGAAACACGACACATTGAGTCATATAACTGGTATCTATTTGATCTGAAGTCGGCAATTAATGTGAGATTCTGAGGAGAAAGTACTCTGAACCTGGAACTATAGAAAAAGCAACATTCTAGAATATGAAAGCAGTCATAAAATCCTGTCTTCAGCATATCATGATAAGATTTGCTTCAACAGAATTCTGGCTGAACTACGGTTTTTGTCATATTTCCTTTGAAGGAAACACGAGTCATAGAACTTGTATCTATTTGATTCGGAGTATTCATGTGAGATTCTGCGAAGATGAGTAGTCTGAACTCTGAACTTGTAATTGTAGAAAGCCAACATTCTAGAACGTGAAAACAGCCTTAAATTCTGTCTTCAGCATATCGCAATAGGATAAACATACCTAGATAGAGAATTCACTAACCAACAACTTTCATAACATGAATTACTACATGAGACGGTCTGATTCTCATAATAAGATTATAACCAACCCACTTTCCTGAAGAAGTAAACCGACTTCATATATGTTGATAATAACCGTGACATAGCCACTAACCCTTTAGTTAGCTACCAGCCTACCATTACTCGGAGTGAAAAGAATTATTTTATCATTGGTAGTGACCTTTTACATAACGACCACCTTTTCTATCATTAATTAATAATTATCACCTGATATAGACTCCAATAAGTTGTTTAAACACGTCTTATGGGAGACTTGCTGTTTACATAAAAGGTTTAGCAGTAAAGATTTGCTCACCTTACACATAGGGGCCACAAGAATCATCCCATCCCATCGATCTGGTTCTTTGAGATGAGTTTTCAAAGCAACGGCTCCACCCATAGATTGACCGAAGATAAATCGAGGTACCCCTTTCACTTCAGGTCTACCTGTCGTTTTATATATCAATTGGATTATTACAATTTTCTAACAGTTTAAGGTCACCACCAAAATTTTAGAGCCAAGTACTGGTAACATGGCAAACCTTTAATTTTTGAAAATTGTTCAATCACATTGTCAACTAAATCATCAAATCTTGAGATATATCCATGCAATCCATCAGAAAGTCCGAACCCAGGATGATCGACAGCATAGACAGCATACCCGGATCCTGCAATCCTTCTTGCTATACCTGTAAACAACAAATTTTAAGATCATGGAAGGGTAAATCCGTAGAAGTTTATGCTTGGAGAATCTGGGTATAATAAATTAATGATTTGCTGCCGGGCGACTATTATACCTTCGAACAAAAAGGTGCACGTATCACCATAACCATGACAAAAGCAAACAGCCCCTTTGATTTTTTCTCCTTCGTTTGGCAGCCAACTCTTGCAGAAAATCTCTTGCCCTTTGGAATTAACTTCATACCACTACAAGAAAAAATAGTACTCAAGCACATTGTTACTCCTTATAACCAAGCTAAACAGTCATACTTCGAATATTTCAGCTCAATGACTACTACTGTAGTGGAACCGATATTTCAGCATACTCAAACTTATCATGTTGTGCAGGCAAATTATCAGTAATAATTTTCAAGTCAATACTATAGTCTATGGCTACATTCGCTTTATACGGTCACATTAAATCATCTCAGCATAGATTAACTTAATTCCTTGGCCTCGGATATGGTTTCTGAGAAGAACTTAATGGCTCGTTCAACAATTGTTATTCAATTATATGACCATTTAATCATTCTTTTTAACCAACAAGCTTAATTCAATCTCTTTGTATCTGTCTTTGAAACCTAAGTATTTTCTATTCATAGTAGCCTATTCTACAGATATTGCAGCTTTCCACGAACCAAACATATCTGACAAAAGCTCGTATAAGATTGTTGCATGCAATTAACGGTCTCATTTCATGTTATAGTACTCATTTTATAGCGGACTTACTGAATTGTTGTATTCACAATGGTCTCACATAAGACTAATTGAACATAATTTCGCAAATCATCAATTACAACACCAAGTAATAGCATTGACATTGCATTGAAATGACAGTCAATCTTAACACCCTTGCACTTGCACTTGTGCCAGCATTTACCTTGTCAAAGGTCACCTTACCCTGTGTTGACTAAAAAAGAAACATTCCTCTCAAAGGTTAAACCTTATAATTCGCTGGTTCCATTTATTTGGAAGTTTACGTTTTTATAAGGGGAATTCTGAAAAACGTATACAACCAAATGAAACATAGGACGTACAACACTATGGTCAAAACATTCCCCATGTGATCAACCTTTGAAATTTTCACCATGTCAAGAAGGTCAACTAATAGTATCCAATCTCCAATCTCAACTTCAAAAACAAAAATTCAACTCCGCTCTACATTTTATAATCGAACTTCATTTTACTTAAACTTTTCTATCCGTTGGTCTCCCTTACGACGGGCCATTTTTGTCTTTTCCAAAAAGACGGGATTTTAAGATCATTTTATAGCCAAATGTGATCACTGATCTTAACAAGTTACGATAAGATGTAAATCTAGCTGGACCATTATGGTTACACTTGACGATAAAATGGTCGCAAAATTCCCTTTTTTGGAAAGACAGAAATGGTCCGAAACAAGGAATTCGTGCTTTTCTATGCATCAACCTTTTAGTAAAAATATATATTTTTCTCTTAAATAAATCTTAACCTTTCTTAACATTCTATAGTTTGAATATCCCACAAAAGTCTGAACTTTTCTTAAAATAACCAAAAAAACAAGTTGATCATGGTCTTGTTCTTTTCGACTAAAAGTGAACTGAAATTAAGCCTACAAGAACGGAAATGGATCCTCTCCATTTCCTTTCTCT
>JAOWBH010130915.1:0-13753 GCA_028566215.1 Silene coronaria | reverse complement strand
ACTTTTTTATTACGGTTTTGAACCGTGCATGCTTCAGATCCACTAAGTGTATATTGATATAGCACATAGGTTGGTAAGTTCACCAATTTTGATACTACAAAAATATTACTCCTTCCCTACAATCATTTTCACCCAATTTCTTTTTAGGAGGTCAAAGTTTTTGAACGCAAATAACAGGTTCGCATATGAAAGATTAGATAGGACAATGAGGGATTTAATGGAGTTTCAAGACTCGGAATCTGAGTGAAAGGTTTTTTAGGGAAGGTAATATTGCTTGGTGAAGAATTTCTCCAGGTCATACCGACACTCACTAAAGGATCACGACAAAATATTGTTCAGGCTTCGATTAATAAAACGTATATTTGGAAAGAGTGGAAAATTTACAGTATAACAAAAAGCATGTGAGAGACTCTAAGGGACAAAAAGATTATCAAAAGCTGCAAAAGTAAAGACAGTTTAACAAATGGTTATTTGATATGGGTGGGTCAATCTTGATGGAAAGGCAGAGGATAACAAAGAAGAAGCAACGTTTATTAAGATACCAAAGGAATATATTGGCTGCCCTGGGGAGCTATAGCTGGAGGCAGTAGTGAGCGAAATGTATCCGAATAGAATACATTACCGGCCTACTTCAGGAAGAAAAGACGTATAGAATTTGCGATGAGATTTTTTCTTCGTCTACGAATGCATGTGAGAATCAATGCACATCATACCCTACCGAATATTTTAAGATCTTACCCTACAGAATATTTTAACAGTATGGTCTAGCAGGTATAGCAGTGTTACTTTTTCCCGGAGGAAGTACTGCACACAACAGGATTGAGATACCTATTGACTTATTTAAGAACTCAACATGCAACATTTAACAAAAAAGTCAGCTTGCGGAACTGATACAATTGACGTCAGTAATTGTATGGGATGAGGCTTCTATGGACAACAGGTTCGCATATGAAGCGTTAGTAAGAACTAAGTACGATAAGGGATATCATGGCATTTCAGGACCTCGAAGCAAAGGAGAAGGTTTTGAGGCAAGGTTGTACTGTTGGTGAAGATTTCTGCCAGCTCCTGTTAATAATTGCAAAAGGTTCAAGACAAGACATTGTTCAAGCATCAATTAGTAGATCGTATATTTGGAAATAATGAAAAATATAAACCCTAAAAAAGAGCTTGCGAATTTGTAAAGGACAAGGAGACTACCAAAAGCAGCAAGGGCACAAGCACTTTAACGAATGGTTATTAGCTATGGGTAGGGGAAATCTTGAAGCTAGCAGAGAATAACAAAGATGAAGAAGCGTGGATTAAGATATCAAAGGAGTATATTGGAAGCTTAGGGGAACTAAAGCTGGAAATTGTAGTGAGCGAAATATACCAAAACTTTTACATAACTCATCATGACGAAAGATACCTCCGGAAAAGACCTATCTTAACACCTTTGAATGAGACAGCTCACTACATAAACAATTACATTACAAGAATCTTCCAGTAGATGAGGTTACGTATAGAAGTTGTGATGAGGTTTGTTCTTCGTCTACGGAATGAGAGGACCACTTCACATTATACCCTACATAATATTTGAACATCCTGAATTTACAAGGTTTGCCTCATCATGAGTTGAAACTCAAAATAGGCATGCCGGTTATGTTACTTATTAGAATCATTAGCCCCGCTCGCGGCTTATATAACACGACACGTCTAATTATCACTTACTTTGGAGAGTTCATAATAGAGGAAAAATAATAACAGGATCCAAGGTCGACCAAAGGGTACTGTCCGAGAATAGTGAGGATTTTCTCAGATACAAAGATAACATTCATTCTTAAGCGTAGACAATATACGTTACGTTGTGATCGTGATACGCCATTACGATAAACAAAAGCCATGGACAATCACTTGATCATGTTGGAGTATATCTACCGAAACCAGTTTTTAGTCATGGCCAGCTTTACGTAGCAGCGTCGAGAACGACTCATCCGAGGGGTTAAAGTTATACATTGGTGATAATGACCAAGTGTATCAAGGTCACACTTGGAATATCATTTACAAGAACTTTTCACAAATTTACCAAATTAGTTGTCAATGTAATATGGTTCGCAAGAAACTTTTAGAGGATATGTTGTAATAAACGTAATAGTCGACAATTAATTTCATTAGAAACCTATAATACTTATATCAAAATGTATAGTAAATGTATAATGATCCAATGATTAAATAAAATATAAATCCAGCGATTTATTGTAACGGAAGGTGATTTAGTACATCGTAATCAAAAGCAGTCAGGATAATATTGTTGGCTACACTTTATGACGTATGATGGATTTTATCAGTTTTTTTTCTTTATCTGAACCACCGTTTACAATGATAGTATCTAATAGTGACTTATGATCTTAAATTTGTAATAATGTTGTAAGTAATTACCTCATGTGATCCTACTACGTGCCCGGGTATCGCCCGGATTTACCAACTAGTAAATATTATAGCTTGAATTCATATATGATTTTTATAAGTTTCTCAAAACTAAAAACAAGTTGCTTAACTATATATAAATATATTACTTTTTTGAGTTTGATACTATAAAGAGAAAATTATTTTTTTATTAGAGGTACCCAAAATGATGGCATGAACAAACCTTAGACACCCTAAATGAAACTATTCAAACCTTGGACACCAAAACTGAAAATGTGCTTAAACATAGGGTAACCATACTGGAATTACTCAAACCTTAGGCACCCAAATTGACATTTAACCAAACCCGAAGCACCCTTATTGAAAATTTTCCGAAAAAAACTATCAACTAGAACCGAGTATTTTCTTCCTAAATCAATACTTAAAAATGTAGGTGATTAGGTGAGATTTATAGGTGAAACATCAACCCATCTTTAAGCCCTTAACCTAATCAAATGACAACCAAATTAAATGAATACAAATTCGTAGTTATCAATTTCAAAGTGTCACAAGCTCAAGACGGATAACGCCTCTTTCATAATAAGACAAGTGAGAGGGCAAGTGGTGTGAAATGAAGCACCCTATAAATAGTGACACTTACATATTGTGACGAATAGTATCCGTTTTCAGCTTCAGCTTGTGATAGATAGTAGTTTATAAGGAGAAGTTGTGTATCAATTTATCACGACGCATGAGAATGACGAAACTACCCTTTCGTCACACGTAGTCAGGCAGTCACCCACCTCCAAAGTCCCATATACTCCATTTTGCCGTTCACTCTTCCACTCTCTTTTTCCATTTTCTGTTACATCATTTCTGATTTTTAATTGTTTATAAATCAAATCTAAAAAAAAATAAAATAATAAATCACCTTCAACAACCCTACTTCTAAAAATTACTAACTATATAACAACTTCAATTATTCCTTTTACCATTTCACATCACTTAGATCCACACTCTCTAATTCTTCTTCTTCTTCTTTAGGGTAAGTAAAATATTGAATTTATACTGTATTTTTTTATTGATTTTGATTAGTTTTGATGATTTTATAACTTCGTTTTTTGATTAGTTTTGATGATTTTTTAACATGGGTTTTGTTCCTTTTCTAGGAATTTTATCTGGGTTACTGCAGTTTGTTGATTTTGCTCAAGTATTGATCTTGATTCTGAGCAAAAAGAGGGAAAATATCTGGGTAATTTCGATCAATTTGTACTTATTGCTGTTTATGATTGTGATTTCGATCAGTTTGTTGAGTTTTGGAGAAGAAAGATTTGATATTTGTGAGTGATTTGTGGATTTTGATAATCATAGTTGATTAGTTTGATAAAAAAGATTGGAACTTTATTAGATTTGGAAGTAGTTGTTGATAATAATTTGTCGAAAGAAGGTTGAAAAATTGTAGGGTTTTGAAGGATTAAGTTTTCTCGAATTAGTATTGAGATTGAAATGGCCACTCTATTAGCAGTAGCGCATCACAGGAATGAGTATCATATTGGGTACCGAAAGGGCGATAGTCCGGCGAGGTTTGGCTTGTCGTCTTCTAGAGGATTTATGGATGTTAATTGTAGGGGTGTTGAGGCTGGAAGGGGTTTACTTCCTAATCCTAGCCCTTTTAAGGGTTATGGGTCTCCAATGTCAAACCGCGGGTTATTGTCCTCAAAACCGGAAAATTTACATGTTGGTGTTGGTGGGAAGTCACCATTTGTTGGTGTTACTAGGGGGTGGTCTGAGAGTGAGTATGTTAAGCAGTCGAAAAAGGCTGTGAAAAGTAGTCCGATTGCGATTAACTTTGTGGGTGGCAGTGGTCGTAAGAAGGAGAAGGAATTGAGAGAGAATGTATGTTTCTCGGAGCTTTGGGCTGGGCCCGCCTACTCGAACTCACCTCCTCCGACTTCTCTGCCCATGCCGAAGTTTGATATGAAACCAAAGAGGAGTGTCTCACTTGACTTGCCTGATTTTGTGTCTGATTTGAATATGTCACCAATGGCCATGTCAGCTCCGACTTCCCCAACTAGCAAAAGTGACAGTTCATCCAGTGGTTTTTTCAGTGATGATGACTCTGCTACTAAAACACTCCGCCGAATCCTTAATCTTGATATAGCCGATGATTGAGTGGAGGCTGGGAGTGCTGGGTTAAGTACTAGGAGAATCGTAGTGTAGTAATGTAGGTATATCGATCAATAAAAATGTCTTTTACCAAGGCACACATTAAGTCTTAGTAGCTATAGTATATGGTGCACAGGACACTCGTTATAGCTGATATCAATGGGCGAGGTTTCACACTTGGTAACATTTTATAAAACGTGGTTTATGTAGAGCAGTTGATAAGATGCACTTAAATATAGTGTAGCATGGTTTGGTGTTTGATATGGTTCATGAAATGGTTTTTGTGTTCATAGAATGCCACTGATGAGTTTACTGGCTGAATCCAGAACCATGCAACTCTGGTTCAGTAGTACAAGATGTGGCTTTTATAGTGCAGTTGGTAAGGTACAGTTCAAGTTAACAGTTTAACAGTGGAGGGTAGTGCCACTGGTGTATTAGAATATTGGTAAGGTGAAGAAGATATGAGGCGATTGGGTTACCAAAGGGCGATACTTTATCCGATGTGTACTGGATGCAGTGAATGCGCAATTTGTGGGTTTGCTGGACATGAAGTAGGGAGTAAATCTCTTCTCAGATTGGTTTGCAAAATCATGGCTATCAAGTCGAGATGATGTCCGGTCACTGGACTTTACCTCAGTTTAGTTGACAAATACTCTTGCCTATAGTTTGAAAACTACTAACATTTTTGTATATTTCTTGGCTCCTTAACATAATACCTACTACTTTGATACCTTCTTTTTTTTCTTTTCCTTATATTTCTTGGCTCCTGAACATAACACCTACTGCTTTGATACCGGTCTTTTTTTTCTTTTCCGTATATGTTCCCTTCTGAACTTATGATCAGCTCCTTTCTAACACATACAACTTCTTAATCCTCTTTACTTCCGTCTTCTTTCCCCTTGCTAGGCCGAAATCATGAAATGGCTTCTTAGTGACCCTGCTGTTTATACTCCCTTGGTTCAGTTTTCTTTTCCTTTTATTTTTCCCTGCTTCTAGATAACACTTCTAGATAACTATAGTATCGGGAGTCAATGCATGCATTCTTTCCGGTTTTTGAGTGGTAAGGATTGCATGGCACTACAGTTCATCCCTCTTCTGCTTCTTAAATTACCTTTGTGCGAGCCTATGATTACACTCCCTCTCATTTTGCAATATTCCTAGAGTTGCGCCGTTTCCTTCTCCTCTTCATGTGGTTGCTGGTGATCAACTGCTGATTCTTACTAAGGTAAGTTCTTTGCTTTATTAATAAATATACTTGTATAAATCCGGGATTTAACTTAAAAATCATTCTAAAACTACTTGTTAATTACCTAACTACATTATCGTTGGAAGGTATTTGGGTTAGTAACCTTTTTGTTATTCTGTAAAAAGGAAGCGGGGAACCTTGTTTCCAACAGAGACACATACTCACTATTCTTTGGGTTTGATTTTCTTAAAACAATGCAACATAACTTAACTATTTAATTGCGCTTCTTATTGTTAAGCCTCAGTTAGTCGATGCAATGCTCGACGCAATTTTCATTATGGGTCATCTACTAATAGCCTCGTTTATATTGTCGAGGGTTGACACAGAAAAAGCTAGTTTTGGATGAATCCTTGATTCATTGGGGGTAATGTTGTGGTATTTTGGTAAATAACTCAAATGTTTTACAAGAATATTTATGGATAATCGTCTTACGAGACACTTTTTGCTTGACTGTTATGTTTTGAATGTTCATGTTGGTTTGATCAATATGTATTTATCAGGTCTAATGCAGCTGAACTGATCTGTCACTGGATAAAGGATTTGGAGTGTCTTATCTATGATGCCATCTGGTTGACTACAAATACCGTTTTATCAAACTTGCTGTGGAACCATCTCTCGCTCTCCAGTTGTTTTCGTTGTACAGCTTGTGCCCTTCATATATCCAGGAACTAGTAGTTTTAATATTTGTTTACACAATCGTGTTTCGTACGGGTTTTCCACAATTTCAGTTAGACTCTTGTTTCCTCCTAGTTACTCCAGCTTTAGTATCAATGTAGCATTGTTATTTCTGTTTATGTTGCTATTATTTCTATTTATGTTGCTATCCTAGTCATTTATTGTTTAATTTTAGCGTTACTGTGTTTTGGCGTTTTTCCTTGCCCATTGATGATGTCGCCTGTTGGTGTTGTGAAAGCATCTTTTAATGAAGTGATTCTTTCTGTGATCTGACCGACTTGTTTGTACATTAACTATGTTGGGACTCGCTTTGACTAATCGAAAAGCCACTTCTAACATCACAATCACGATTAGGTTTCCTTGGAGAACCATCAGATTTCTGCAGATCTTGAAAACCTATTTTGTTTGGTAAAAGTCCCTCAAAAGGACACTGAAAAACATTGTCCTGTCAAAGAGACAGTATGTGCAACGCAGGTGAGATGATAAAATTTCTGATCTACCTTAAATCATACTCGGAATCATATTCTGACGATCATTCTATAATCTCACTTTCGGGAGGCGTAGGGTAGTCAAAATTTAAGTGTTTAAAAGAGAGACGGCTTCTGATGACTTGTTCTAAATATCCCATACTACAAGGCAGACGAGATGATGTCTTCCATTGCCGCTAAATAGCAATACACACACTCACTTTCTTCCAACTTGCTGCTTGAACTTCTTATCATTTCTGGTCTTTTTTCTCAGCTCACGCCTGTCGTCAGGGTAGTGTTTCTTTCTCAACAAATTAGTCATTGCGACATTCACAGCATCAGAAACAGCAGAAATAACTGAGCTCTCAATAGCCAGGCTGCCCTGTAATTTCTCAAGCAAAGGCTCTCCTCCTGGTATCTCATGATCTTTCAATTCATAAGCTTCGACAGATTGATCATAAGATCCTCTCTTGATATCCGATTTGACTATCAGACGAGTTAATGATCCAGGGTTTGAACCGGCTAGGTTAGAGGCACCTAAGACCATCCATAGCATGTTCTCTGATGACATCATCTGTAAACTTGTTGGGAAGAAGTCGTCAACCCTTACTGGTATTACCTGCAGGCATACAGTGTTATGTTAGTGTATAATGGTGGGATTCACTTGTCATATGGGCCCACAAGAAAATAAATGAAGACAAACTTGTTTCTTTAAAATTTGCCTAAATAGGTAAAATGTAGGAAATGGTTGGCTAAGAAAGGCCAAAATACAATATGTACAATGGTTGAGACTGAGCAAGTATAACACAACTATGCAAGAATAAGTTTGGAGGCTTCTATCGATAGCCCAAGTTTATTTCTATAGATAAACATTGTTATCCAAACCTTAAACAGTTACACACACGGGCATCGTTGAGGGTATGGGGTGTGAATGGTGCATGGCTATGTTACTCCGACACTTCACTTAACTGCCGTGTCGCGTGTCAGACACGTGACACTTCGGCACTTCAATTTAGACCACAAAATATGAAAATTCACCCAAAATAGCCGTGTCCGACACACCGACACAGGTGCATGGAGCTGACATTGATTTCTTTTACCAAAATCGGCTAATATGTAAAAAAAGGAACTAACCTCGAGAATGGAAAGTGTTTTGTTGGAGAGGTCACAGCTTAGCATCAGTACACCTACCAAACTAAGAAGGAAACAACAAATTAGGTATCTAACTGAACTCGGACAATAATAAGAAAGCCATAAAAGTGATCGAGACTTGCAATATAGGAGTAACATATACTTGAAAGAAGCATTAAGTCATGGAATATCAATAGCTGACCTTTGAATTGCAACAGCAATCAAGGAACCATCACGAGTGGCACATATGTCAGTTACAGCAGCAGGCATATGATGGTCTTCCGTACCTACCTTCACGAAACAGTGAAATTAACAATGGTTTCAAGATACGAACAGTTTTTGAAACTATCAAACGGAGTGTATTGTCCCATTTTGACTTTTTCCAATCAAATGACATCAACTTGCTCTGCATAAATTGGAACAGAGGCAGTAATTACACTGCATATATGTGAAAATCCTACTTCCAGGCTTCCAGCTCAATAGCTCATCATTATTTTCCTTAAATAATGGACACATATTAACAGCTTAGCGACAGTTAGCGTGTGCTCTAACAAGAATCACACGTTCACACAAGGTCCTTTTATCCATAAGTAGCAAATTACAAACAAGCTTCGCAGCATAGAGACTGCAGCGAACAAAATGTAGATGATTGACATAAAGGACAGTTCTTCTAGGTCAACAAAGAACGCAAGTTGAAGACTTTAGAAAGACACGAAACTACGAAAGGATTACTGCTCAAGTCATGAGTACTGACCAACATATTTTCCCACTTCACTTGAAGAGAGGAGTGATCCAGACTTTATATCCCACAAGCACACCTGGGGTAAGAAAAGAAAAGAAGAAAAATAAGAATCAGAAATTCGCGCCAGTTTTGGATTTTACCACCTATTGCAGCAACAGAAAAGATAACATACTGTTTGTATTATATGTTCTGTAAGAAATTTTGACTAACCGTCGAATCACCACTTCCAGACACTAGATAGCCTTGTGGAAACTCCGAGTTATGCACGAAAGTAAGACAAGTCACAAACCTGAAGAAAAAGAAAGATGAATCCTTAGCAGCTTGTGGGGAATCACTAGTCTAAGCGTGCTCAGATAACGGTTCACATGGAATTATTCTAACATCATTTTAATTTTTCAACTGCATAAATTATTTATACTAATAACAGTTCAATCTCAACCCTTGTAATAAGCCAAAATCCATTCTCAAGCTGTCTAGAAGTCCAAGAAATTGTCCGTACTGGGCTTTTACCCCAGGTGTGCTTGTGGGAATTCTGTGGGAATTATTAGCAGGGCCCCTTGGCTTTGGTTAGATGATCCTTGAAAGGAATTGTCCGTACTGGGCATAGAATTCCTTAGTAAATCAGGACATCAGGTCACTACAAGTTTAACCAATCCTTGAAAGGAATTAACAGGTCTATGAATTTCTTCTTAATCTTGGAACGAGACTTTGCTTTTGTTGGTAAAATCATGTGATTTACTGATTTTATCCCCATCTCAATAGGGTTCGGAAGCAATCTCTGAAGTCTCTTGTTAAAATTGGCTCCTTGTTCTCAATATCGGTATCAATTTCCCTATAATTCAAGGGGCCCTGCTAATATGCGTCATTTCTAATAGATCTCGTAACTTTTAGTGCCCGCACTAATAAGGCTCCCCCTAGATTGAGGGGGGTGGAGGGCCCTCTTCTTGCGCTTGTTGAAGAATTGCATAGATAAGAGGGCCAGGCAGGAGTGGACATAGAGAAAGACCCCACATTTGGGTTGGGCCATATAGTGAGACTTCTTTGGCTAGAGTTCGTTAATAAATTAGGTCACTAAAACTCTAAAGTATCATTCTATACATTTAAGATGCAACATTGGTTGAGATGAATCAAGCACATTGTGTCCGTGGCAAACCCAATTCAGCACCAAAATGATCACTCAGTCTATACATTCCCTCAGTAAAAGATTCATTAATATTCTGTAGGCCAAACGAAACATTTCAGAATTTTATCTTTAACCATTGTCTATCATATAGATCACCTAACAAAAAAAATGAAGAAAGACAGGCAGACTAACTCCGAATGACCAAGACAGAAACTCTGAATCTCATGGACTCCATTCAAGGGTTTCTTAGGAAAAACAGTAACCTGTCACCAGAACAAATTGATGTTAAACAAGTTGGAGATACAAAAGCAAAATCTCTCAATTGTGAGAAAAGTTAGTTTACGCGAATTTTGAAGTCCCGATCTGCACTGACTATGAATTGTCCATCAGGAGAGAATTCCTGCAAGAAGATATCACAACTTGAGGATATGATAGTCACAACACGAGAAAAGAAAGTGGTAGGTAGCAATAATTGACATACCAGACTGGTAATGATGCTACAATAATGGCCAAACATTGCCACCGCTTTTTTACTTGGGATAGGCTGATTTTCAGCCAGTTCTGTAATATCTACAATCCACACTACTCCAAATTTGTCTGCAAAACAGACATAATCTTCATCTTTGCTAACAGCAACTGCACTCACCCTCTTCTCTGAATTTCTGTTACATCAGACATCTATATTGGTTCAATACGGCAAGTGTACAAAGCCAATGAAGTTCAATTACACAAAATGACCAACACTAATGCTACGAGACAAAAGCATTCCAAATAAGAAAGAAGCTTATAAACGTAGTATGTGTCGCTTCTGATAAGTCAATCAGAGCTTCAATATGCCTCATTCAGCCACAATTACACTCGGGATGATATTGCATTGTTGGTTATAATTCGCAACAATAGTTGCAACCACAGTACCACACTGCATGTGTACATTTCCTCTTTGTTTAATCATTAAACCAAGATAGATTGTTTTTAGATGACTCATAACGACAAACTTAAGAATTGTGCTGACTGTCTGGTTCTATTCCGCAATGTAAGAAGTGCCAACAGTTTAGTGAGCCATTTATTTACATAATCATGACAAAGCCAAACATAAGAGAATCCTTGGTTTCACTGGATATGGAAGACAAAGAACATCCCATTATCAAGTAATCCCTCCATCCCAGTTATGTACTTTTTGATTAAAATACCCCTCACAATGAATATAAATGGTGAACAAATGACTGAGACGGAAAGAGTAACCATCAATACTGAAATACAGTTCCCTTAGTAGTTGAAATCCAAGGAGGAAATGTTCCAAATAGAATATTTGCTATCCTACCAATAGTATGCTTATTCAGCCAAAAACAGCCATGGTTATGAAGAAATGGGTCTAAGCGCATCATTATGCATAAGATACGTCAATTATCGCTTTATTATGTCAGACTGCTGATAATACCAACACACACTCCAGTAGCTGAGCAAAAACTTACATAGTGCATAAACACTGCCATGTATCTGAGCTCCAGATCTTAACAAGCTTGTCATCACCTCCCGACACTAGAAACTTCCCGTTATTGCTAAAGCGCACCGCTCTAATAGATTCCTTATGAAGCATCTCCTTTGATTCATCTGCTAAAGTCACTGCACAATTTTTCCTGCAAAGATGAAAAAGGATGACATTTTTGCACTCAACTCCAACAAGATTGACGGGCACAGATGCAATACCATATTATTCCTTCTATCCCATTTATAATGTACTCATTTAACTTTGGTAGTCAAATGATGTCAACTTTAAGCGACGTCTTTTCACAATGTGCAAAAACTACAATTTGTTGAAAATGATCAAAATTCTGACAAAAACAAACAAATTTCACATTGCACATCTGCATACATTTGGAACATTCATTGATCAGAGTCGAATCACTCGACTACCAAAGTCAAATGAGGACAATTCCTTCCACTTTCGTTCCGATCAGCTTCTTTAAATCTAAACAACTACAGTAGATTACTCCCTAACAAAAAAATCCCATTCTTTTCAGCTCAATTACACAAATTCTTCTCGAATATTGTACCAAATTATCAATCCAATCATCCATATAATTAAAGCAAGAACATTTACTTCAAGAAGCTCAATTTCAAAACAAAAGACAGGAACTTGCACCGAAAACTAATAAATTAATACCTTTCATTTGTTTACCTCTGATTAAAATTCCCTCGAACAAAACAAAAAATAAATAAAATAAAGAATTGACTAGAACGGAGGGAGTATACGAATAATGACGTACTTAAGATCAAATATACGGAGCTCGGAACCGACAGCGACAACAACAAATTGATCAAAAGGGTGAAGAGCAATCAAAGCAGGTGCAACTTCAGTAGTCAAGTATGAATCTTTATCATCAAAATTCATCTGGGTATCTTCAGTTTCTTTTTCCTCCATCTTGGTTTCTTTTCCTTCTTCATTATTACTAGGTTCATCATTTGCTCTAAAGTCCTCCATTATTGACAGTGTTTAGAGTGAATTTTAATGGAGTTTTACTAGGACAGTTTTGGTCTTTTAGGGTTTTGGGGAATTGGAGGGTTTATCTTCCAACACTTGCAACTATTTTGGTCTGGGCTTGTAAAGCTTAAGGAGAATATCCGATCCGATCCGATCCGACTTGAAATTTGAACTGAATAGACCGTCTAACCAAATCAAAATGATAAAGTGATCAACTTCATTCCATTTAATATAATATAAAGTTATGAGAAATAATGTTTATGAGTTGACCTTAAATTTCGTTCCTCTTAAATAAGAGGTGTGGGTTATATATGAATTTTATGATGTTTTTGACCGGATGCTGGTTAGAGGAGGTGACAAGTGGCATGCTTCTAGTAATTTGGATCGTCTCCCTTACCTCCCCGCTCCATTTTTTCCAACCGATGTTAAAGCTCAATTGTTCGTTCGTTTTAACCACAAAAATAGATTTTATTATAATAATATAGGTGTATGTATAAAATGAAGCAAACTCGATTCATAATTCGTTTAATGTGTGTATATGCTCGATTCATAATTCGTTTGATGCGTTCAACAATAGATCTTAAGTTGCAATGAATTTAGAAAACGCCACTAATGTCAGCCATACTTCCATTCCTTTTGACATTTTCAGCAATAGACCTTGAAATACAACTATACTCTCATTACAAATGCTAAAAGATCTATTTTGGCAAGTTCTTCACAAAAGCGTAAACGACCATTACATTCACCACCATTACATTCCAAGGTGATCGGAAAAAATCACTCCGACATTCTTTATACATGAGGGTACAATTCTTACAGCAAAACATAACATAACGTCCTCGAGAGCCCCTAAATTCTCAATTTAGTACATCCAAGTATGGTCCCACGGCATCTCGGCATGGGAGCGGCCTGGCGCCAAGCCGGCCGCTCACTTCTGACAGTCAGAACATCGATATCGGACGTGGGCGTGATATCTCGGTTACATCGATCGGGCCCAATCACCCCACCGACTACATATATCTCTTCTCCTAAACCGATCATAGCAGACCCAATCCTCTTTCTAACTTCATAGGCCGAAATAACCAGCTTTTGTTTTTCAGTTTCCTGCCTATAGACAAGGCCATGACTCATGACATAAAGAACTCCTTCAACAACTGCCATTGGACCATGGAGCCAACCATAGTCCTTCACCATCCAACCGTCACAAGGTTTTCCCATTACCTGCACCATTGAAAAACCTTTGTGCACAACATGCATTTTACCACCAATTACTACCCCGGAACAAGCTGAGTTGGGAGTGAAGGGCAAATCTGGAATTGAAGTCCATGTATTCTTATCC
>JAOWBH010130804.1:0-13753 GCA_028566215.1 Silene coronaria | reverse complement strand
AGATAATACAAAATAGAATTTGTGTTGTATCATTTTGTCCACGGTATGATACACAAAAAATAAAAGTGAAAATGTGGAGTATATCTTTTTTTTTTTGGAGTCAAGTCACTTTTTTCCCTAATATTAACTTTTTGCAAAAAAAAAAAGATATTTTTTTTATATACAAATCACTACGTAGTCACTGAGTTGTGCGGTCATTAGTTATACTGTTCTTCGATTTTCATTAAGATAAATAATTGTATTTTTATTTTACCCTTCTATATTTGTACCTATATATGATAATTAATTGTATGAAAAGACTTATAACTAATCCTAAAGTAATAACAATATTGAGAGAAAAAAGGTATAATATATTCAAGCAGTTGTTGTAGTACAGATATAGGGCAATTCGTGGTCAAACAAAGAAAATGTCCGAGTGGATGATTAAATAGTTTATTTTTTTAAAAAAAAAAAACAATAACATGTATATATAATATAACTATATTCGTAGTAAATACTATCATTAGTGTATAGATCTCATATTATTTGCACATATTTTAATTATGATAAAAAATAGGCGGAAAATACACATATGAATATTAATAGATGGTATAGTAATTGCTCATATTATTAAATACAAGTAATATTAGATATAATGAGTAACAATTGCAAAAAGATGGTCTATTTCTTAGTATGATATTTGTCCCACATTGAATAAAAATGTAGCAATATGTGGTGAATATATTATGTATAAATATTAGATTTCCCACATCGAAAGATTAACATAAGATGAAGTGATCTTATAATTATAAATAGGAGTTATCCTTGGAACTTAGTATCAACCCAAAGAAAATTGAGTCTCTTAATTAGTGTCTTAAAGAGTTAAACATTAAACATTTTTAATTTTTAATGTTTTGTATTTTTCATTATAACTAAGCTAATTACCCCGTTGCAACGCACGGGCTTTCAAACTAGTAACAACAATATAAGAGGGAGAAAAGGAGGTAGATATTGAGAATATTTATATATCTTAGGTCGATATTCTGTAATATATTTGTCTTTCCATACTGTCGTAAATATTGTTTTGTAATTATTTCTTTTTCCATCTTTTGTATCTTTAGATCTATGGTTTCTTTTATTGTAAATTAGTATAAATAGGGCTCTTGTATTGTAATTAATTCATTCAAATAATTAATAAAACATCTTGTTTATAGTAGAAGCATACGAATCAGAATCTTCTATAAATGAAGTGTATATACTATATGATGGCTTTGGCATGTAAAATGAGAACATAATTTGTCCTCTTATATAGTAGAAGAATATGTCTCTCTTAAGGGAAGATGTCAACCTCTTTTTAATAGATAGAATGATTATTTAATAATAAAATGTTATAGTTAAAATTATCACTTTTAAATATAAAATTAATAATAACATTTTTCAAAAAATATTTAAATTTTAATCATAAAATAGTCCTGTTTTTTCGGTATTATTTAAGAGGAAAAAGATTCATAGACCATCTCCAAGCAAGGTCATCAACTGGGTCGTGACCTTGTTGGGTCATGCTAATGACACATTAAAGTAGGATTAATAGGGTGATTTTGGTGACCTTGAATAAGAAAGGGTAAATTTATAACCTTGAGTTGGAGCATGGTGACCCGGTAGGTGGCACTTTCTCATTGGTTAAAAGCAAAAAAAAAAAGGACAGCCATCAAAATAAAGGACAAAAATCTAAGAGAAAGTAAATTAAAATATTGGAAATTGATTGGGTTGGTGACCTAGGTCATGACCTTTTGCTTGAAAGGGTGAAAATGGTAACCGATTAACTCAATCTTCTACTTGGAGATGATTTTATAAAATAACTTGTCAAGTTGAAAGATGGGAACAAATCAAAGAAACCAACTAGGAGCTTAATTAATTAAGTCTTCTTTTATAGTCAACTCCAATGTGTAACAACGTGGCACGTGGGCATTTTAAAATTGAATGATCAAATAAGTTACTTACATTAAGTATGTTTAATGTGTAAAGGTAAAAACTAAGACACCTAAAAATGAATCAATAAGTCTTTATTATGACGGGTATATATATCCGTAACTTGTGACGGATACTGATACGAATATTTGCTCTGATACCACTTATGATACGAAAATTAGTGGAAGCGGTTTATAGAATAAGAACAATAATGGAATAAGGGATATTTGCTTCAAAATCTGTCAAGATCTCGAAACAATGGGATATTTGACCGATCTAGACCTATAGATCGTTCAATGATGATCAATTTCACAAGACCTATTGCTAGTTGATCGGATTAATATAGTTATATACGGGTAAAATATGTCTGGGCAAATGATAAGTTTTCATTTGTTTAACTTTGATTAAAATACTTCTTAAGAGATGAGGCATGGAAATTAGTCCAAAATCATTGAACCCAAATCAAAGCGTATGGTTCTTAATTAGGACTCTACCAAGGCCCAAATGCACAAGACAAAACCTCCCAAAATGGCTAAGGCATGCTCGGTGCTACGAACAGCCAAGGCCAAGGCTCATGTCGAGCGGAGGACTCTCAGAGTTAACTCAGCCATGACTCACAACTGCTCTATGCAAGGTCAGCAGTACGACCAAGTCTATGTGGATACCCACGAGAGCTCCCTCGGTCCGTATAAATAGTAAAGGTCGAGTGATAAAAATCTCATTATACTTTATTTTATGCAATTAGATCGTAGAGGGTTAATTAGTTAGAATAGAAGGACTGAAGGAGCATATGAAGGGGGCGAAAAAGCTAAGATGAAATGATGGATATTGATTACATGCTTAATGATCGAGTTAAAATGAAGTAACAGTCATAGGTTTTGGGTGATGGTATTTGGAAGGCCAAGTGAAACTATTAAAATTTCTAGAATGTCACACGCCAATAAAATATATTTAAGAATGCCTTTTTATTTAATAGTATAGATAATTAAAGCACACGGCATCCTTACACACTTAATCGATAGAAAATAAAAAGTGGAGGGACTCTCCGACTCAACCGAAATACAAATAATTATGACTCTAGCTTATAAAAGACTTGCATATAATGCGTTCATACAAATATTACATTAATAAGCACTCTTGCTTATTTATTAGTACTGCATGCATGCAGTAGCATGCACTACTGCATGCATGTGACATTTTTTAACTGCTTTAAATGGTTAAAAATACTTGACGGCGAGGTAGGTAACTAGCCAAACCCTTCCAATTGTCCTTAAGTTTTTTGACAGGACCGATGATCATAGTTTCATAATTTATCCATACAAAATAATCATCTTTTATAATATAGGCTACATATTCCGTGTGAGATGCCAAAGCGGCACTAAAATTTCCATTTTCAAATATCGTACCCTCGAAAAGAGGCCAATATTCTTGTATGGAACCATAGAAAATAAGCCTGCCCTTTTTGCCATAGTTGATATAAGCACATTTATCGCCCTTAAAGAGGTAGGCCTCGTCTTTTTTTGACGACTCGAAAGCAGCGTCCACCCCGCTTTCAAATACAGTCTCTTTTAAGAAAGGGAACATGGTCAAAATGGGTACAGGACCTTCATTAATCTGGTCGCTTTTTGAATCGGATGGGTAAGTCCATTTTGCAACATTGTTCCATGCGAAAATGTAGGCTTCACCAGGGTAGTGAGACCCGAAGGCACAATCAATACCAGCATCCTCAAAGATCGTATTCTTAAGAGAAGGAAAGTCACAAACCTTTGCGGGTCCGCACAGTATTTTTTCATTTTCGCTAGCTGGATAGTCCTCTTTCAGGTACTCACGTTTCATGAATATGTAGGCTTGGTTGTTGATATCAGTCTTAAATGCTGCAGTCACGGAAATGTTCGACATCTTTTTTTCCTGGTAGTCAAAAGGCCATGCATTAACAAGTTTCAGTAATAAAGCATGACAAAAAATCTCACCTGAGTATAAGATTGTTCAGTAGTTATTGCGTGAGACGGTTTTACATTGTAAGAGGCTTCCTTCTATTGTGCTAAAAACACAACTAATTTATACATAAATGGACCGTCTCACAATGTAAGACCAGTCAATAGTCCACACTTTCTTTATTTTCTCATCACAAAATAAAGTAAATGTAAATTATCCACTAAGACAAATGGAGTAATATTTAGGTCTAATCAATGGTTTAATATCTTAATAACGCGATCCTAAATGGATTAATCACTTTGTTGTACTCACAATAGTACATACTTCAACACAATACTTCTCACGTAAATGTTTTGATTCATCATTTACTCAATAACCCTAGTAGGGAAAAGAGTGATCGATCAACACCTAAAACTCGACCTTTCTCGACTGATAAGTAAACGTGGTAAGTGTTAAACATAAACATAAATTCAAAATGTCGTGTCTAACAAAAATCAATATTTCAGCATTTATCAATCTATCTTATAGAATTAAGCAAGCTCGGAATTAGGAAATAATAACAATAACAACAATATAAAAAAAAAACATAATAATAAGAGTAAAGAATGAAGTATGTAGAGAAGCATACGAACCAGAGTCTTGTAAATGCTTTTTAAGTATTTTTGATGTATTTTGCATATGAAATGAGAGCTGAATTAGTACTCTTTTATAGTTGAAAGTCCGAGACCGAATCGAACCGAATCAACTATTGGTTGTGTGAGCACATTAATTGTTATTGCGATTTTATTAGTTGGGGAGCACATTAAATAATTGTTATTGAACAATCCATCATACGTACCTATCGTTCAAAAAACGTGGGAATGAACAATCCATCTTCTCCTTTCACCTACAAATTTGGATGGGATCATTTTAATAAGTTCAGATTATTTTCGGTTGGGTTATTAAAAATTATTTGAGGAAAACGATGGATATGCGATAATAAATATTTGGGTCAGGTTAAAAGGGGTGGGATTAATTTGGACTTAGGGTAAGATTCAGATTTAGGCAAGATCATTCAAATCGGGTCAGTTTTACTAAATATCCATGCAAGATGATCATTTCAGTACACTGCGTGCTACACATGTACTACACTCAAAAGGAACGAGGACCACAAAAATTAAATCAAAATCAACAATGTATACTCTCACATTGAGTAAGCTATTGCCTGGTAGTTTCATGAGACGAAGTTGTATGCTCCCAAATAATCTATTTATGCACTTATAACCTTTAACTAGTTTTTGTGACCGTGAAATTCATAGGTGCGTTTGAGTTTAATTGTGTAAGCTCACGTATAAATGTACTTTTATTAATTTAGAACTTGTTGAATACAATGACACGCAGAACTGTTGCACGTGAATTGTAGTTCGTTTATTTTGGCGAGAAGTAGAGAAATATATTAAATTCCAACCTCACATAAATTAAGATATTGGACGGGTAAATAATGTAGTGGTGTATTAATTTAACCTGAAACTATATAATTGAACACTGACAATTGTGATACAAAATTAATCATGTCAATTAAATAATCGATTCATGTGGAACTCATTTTCATCATTGATTTGTGTTCTCTTATATAGAATAGTAAATACGTACTTGTATATACAGCTATACTGTCACAACTTTAAGACTATTGGTTTATAAATTAAAGAATATTACAATTAGTATTTACATTAACTAACCTATAAGGTATTTATGTACGGAGTAGTACACTATATCTCATCTATCTATATATTTTATATATCTATATAATAGAGGAACCACTATGTCACGTGTCAATCCCATGTTCACTGCCTAATTTAGTTTAATTTTCCCGCCCAACTTCACAAATTGTAAACCCAATTCTTTTTTCATTCTTTCCAGAAATTATACATGAACATTCCTAAAATGAAAAGATCCACCAAATTTGCTGCTAATGTCATTTGATTTATATCATTGATGAAACTTGCCTCACTTATGTCTATTATTTTTCTTAATGAAAGTAAAAAAACACAACTATTATATTTCAAAAATAATAAGGGTATAATTTTAAAATGAAATTCTAAATTGGCAAATCTTACTTAATTAATGATAATTAGATTTTACGCCCGTGCGTTGCAACGGGTAACTAAATATTATTTTATTTTAAGTGAACATGTACTAAATGTAGACTTTTGCATCTAAAAAGTGTATATATATCTTCGTCGTATATATAATTAATGAGTTAAGAAGGGCCAACCAATTCTTCTGTTTTAGCTGGGAATCCGAAACATCTAACTCTTTTATTAATTTCGAATTATAATGAATTAATAAAACCAATTATATTTTTTTCACATTCCCTTTAATTATTCCTCCACCTTAAAATCGGTAAAAGACGCGAGATAATTTTGACTCGTATTGTGATCCTATCTAGACCCGTGACCCGTATGATATTCGATTGTGCGTGTATATTAATGCATAAAATAATTGTTTAGACCCAAAATAGAATCCTATATATAAGTGTATATGAGTTGAATTTGTAAAGAAAATTTTAATGTTTGTATGAAATATTCTAAACTTACGTATAATATATTAGATCAAACAACTTAAGCTACAAAATTTATAATAGGAAGTGGAAAAGCCTAAACAAAATTTGATGTTTTGTGTTTTTTTTTTTTGTGTGTGTGTGTGTGTCTGTTTAGGGATCAAAACTTGGTGCTCTGATATCACTTATTAGAGTAAAATGGGAAAATAATTTGTATTAAGATAATAATTGAAGTACAAAGCAAGTCTATTTATACTAATAGACCATAACTTATTTAAGCTAAAAGTAAAGATAACTACCCACTTCATAAGTCACTAACCCATAATTGTTATTGACTCGTACAATTACTCTAACAACTAGATGACCATGACTAACAATTAGCACCTGCTTCTAAACAATAGTAGGAGACTTTGAATTAATTCTCAACAATATTTGTCGCCCTTAAAGAGGCGGGCCTCGTATTTGTTGGATGACTCGAAAGTAGCGTCCATCCCGCTTTCAAATACAGTCCCTTGTAAGCAAGGGAACATGGTCGAAATGGGTACACGACCTTTAATAATGTTGTCGCTTATTGATTTGGATGGGTAGATCCATTTTGCAACATGGTGTGGGCTTCACCCGGGTTGTGAGACCCGAAGGCACAATCAATACCAGCATCCGCAAAAATCGTATTCTTAAGAGACGGAAACTCATCACAGACGTTTGCGGGTCCATATAGTACTTTTTTATGTGGCCTACTAGGCAAATAGTCGTATATCACGTACTCCCGTTTCATGAATATGTAGGCTTGGTTTTGGATACCAGTCTTAAATGATGCAGTCACGTAAATGTTGTCCGACATCTGCTAGCTAAAAGGCCATGTATTAAAATAACATGTTTCAGTAATAAATCATGACAATTGACAAACACTAACATACATACACCAAGTATAAGATTGTTTGTACATATATACATGAAGAACAAAATTGATGTTCCGGTCAAATCGACGATTTAATACCTTATCTTAATAGTATGAAAAAGGTAAACAAATGACCGAGACGGAGGGAGTACATAGTTCAACACAACACGGACTTGGACCGCTTGGATCCAACCCATCCCTCGTGTCGATTTTGACCTATGCTCGACTGAGCAGCCCAGGTTGAGCAAATCCCACCCGGCCCGCTCTCGACCCAGACCTAACCTACATCCGCTCTAGACCCACCCTCAACCCTACCCCAGGTCGGTTCCAGATCCACCTCCATCAGGCTCATCGTGCCGGTCCCTTAACCCGGGCCGGTTTCGGGTCCACCTACTCGTATGCGCCCGAGCCCGCCCGCATGTTTAACCAACCCCTACCCTGTATCTTATAAAATTAAGCAAGATGTGGATCAATAATCTATATATATATATATATATATATAGAACTAGGATCACATGAGTCCACCCTAAATATTTGAGTCCGTGAGTCCAAATCTGAACCAGTAGATCAAAGAGATCTAAGGGCTGAAAATAACAGGCGCATAGTAAGGGTGTTTTCGTCATTTATCATTTTGGTATATATATCCATACAATCAGCCCTCATTCACAATTTGAGTTTCAATTTCTCGCTCCACTTTCTCGCTCCTCACTCTTTGTTTTTAATTGTGCAGAGAAGTTTCATGAATCAATATTTTCTTTTCATGCTACACAAGATATTGTTCATCATTTATTATAATCTCAATGTCAGGTAATAACTCACTCTTCTCTTGTTTTTGTTATTAATATTAATTATGTTCTTCTTTTAATTTTAATTATGTCACCACTTTTATCTTGTGATCATTATTATTATTATTACTGTTTTCTTATGTGTTTTTTAATTAATATGTCTATGTTCGTTTTATTTCTATATATTATGATATGTTTTTATATATTAACCTAATCTATGTCTTTTGTTAAACTTGAAAATTAATCATTTTTTTCATTGATAACCACCGCCTAAGCATTAGTGTGTCAGCGCTGATATTGTTGTTAGTTTATATCCGGAGTACATGTTATCGTTTTAAATAATTTGTGTAAATTAGTATCACATGTTCTTTTTAAAAGTATCACAATTAGTATATGACTTCTCTTTTTTGTTTTTTTTTGTTGTCAAACATAACAATTAGTGTATGACTTCTCTTTCTTATTTTTACTTTTGTAAATACATGTTATTGTTTAACTGATTAATGTTAATTAATATCTCACGTTACTCGTAACAATATCAGAGTCTGATATATACTATAGTAATTTATGGTTTAAATAACTAATGTAAATTAATATCATACATTACTCTTAATAGTATCACATGTTATTCTTAATAGTACCACCGTCTGAAATATACGGTACTACATTAATTTTTTCATGACATAACCTATTAGCTAAACCTCTTCTATAGGTAACACTTCTTCTACTACTGTTACATTTGTTCCTACTGAACAATGTTTGTGTCGAGGATGGCCAATGTTTGTGTCGACGATGGCCAAGGGTTTTACAATATTCAATTATATTTATTATTTTTATGCTTCAATATTTTCTTTTTATATGAAAGATGCTAATTAAATGATGTTTTGTTTTTCGCAGATATTGTCGCCTGCCTAGATAGTTTGGGTGCATGCTGAAGAAGGCTATAGTACATTATCAAATGAGCAAATGATATTTTTTAGTCATTTCTCTTGTAAATAAAGACGAATTCTTTTGGATGGCATGTGTTACTCCAACATATGAGATTTTATTGTATTTTCTAGGATTCTTTTGAATAGTCACAACTTTATCACTGAAACTTGCATTCGTAATTTTGGTTAGAACTATGTTACTCTTATAATTTTGATAAAGTACTACAGTTTGTTAGAAAAAAATTTAGAGTAACTCTAATAACCATGATGCAATATCATAGTTGTATCATGTTTTGCCATTTTTTTACTATGTTTTATAACTTAAATAAACAAAATATATATATCTTTATAAGTAGCATAGGATATTGGAATGAATATCACGTGTTATAGAAAACAAAATCACATGATATGGTTAACAGTATCACACAATTGCATTAACAATATCATACTCAATATTACAATATTGCACGTTTCTATTAATAATATCATCTTTTGCTAGTAACAATATCACTTTAATTTAGTCTGCATTTTTCAGCCTGGTGATAATGATGTACTATAAACATTAACAAAGAATATCATACTTTATTAAAAACAATATCACACTTCACCAAAAACAATATCACAGTCATAAAGATTCTGTTTACCCTCAACTTTTGTTATAATAATAAACAATATCATTACATACAAGACACAATATCATTACTGCTCGTAAACAATATCACAAATTACCAGCAGCAATATTAATACTAGTTTATGCCAACTACATACATTAGATTACTTATCCTACCAACATTACATCAATACATTTCAATTAAAGTTTTCTAGTCAATATTTCTTAGTAATCATTTGAGTTCCTTCATCTACCTCTACCTCTACTCCTAGCACTTGCAACACTACTTTTGTATCGTCTTGTTTGTATCTTGAGCTCTTGTCCATCATCATCTTGTCCACAATCACGACCTCTACAAATAAACGCAAATAAACCTCAATTTGTATAGTTTAGAACATTCTTCATAGTAGGATAACAACATCAAATACCCAGCTAACAAACACTATCTCTTTTGGTAGGTCCACAGTCAGCATAAAATAAGTCACAATTTATGGTCATTAATAAAAATTTAAAAATCAATAATTCTATCCGAGTTTAAGACCGAGTGAATGTGACAACATGAGGCTAACAAAAGACAACAATCAACCTTAATCAATTCAACAACACTAATGCTACTCTTACTCCCAAAAGAGTATGAGAGGAGCTATGCAACAAAAGAAATTCATTCAAAATCTTATGGAACACTATGTCAACAAGAATAATATCGACAAATGCTCACACGAGGTGCGTTGTTGATTATTCACACATATAGGCAAAACAAATAATGAACAAAGAAAAAAACTAAATGAAATAAAATAAGCAAAAGATCTACAAGCCTAACTTGAGAAAATTTTATTGGTATGACTAGGTAAATGAATGGCTTGATAGTTGAAACAAAACACGTCTTAAATGGATCATCAAAGAAGAATGTTTGTAGATAGCGAATAAATGACAGTCAAAGAAAAAGTTAAGATATGAAGGGCAACCCACATACGCTTTATCAAATCCAATTGGATTTCAGAGAAAACCATTAAATACTAGTGGAAGTACTCTTGCATTCCAGATATTGGTGTGAACAATCTCAATTTCCATTGGTTTCTTATCAAGTTTGACATTGTTATATCTTGACAGATTCCTCGAGTAAATATTGAATGTGCTTTAGAACTAGCATGTAGATCTACACTACTTAGTAAACACTATTTCTGAAACCCGAATTTTCAAAAATAAACAATATTAAACCGTAATTTTCACAATTAAACAAAAAAAACATTTAACAAACAACTACATCTCCAATCGATAATAGTAATTAGTTCAATATTTCTATATAATCACCGAAAAAATGTTTAAAGCATGTATAACCAAGTTATTTAGAAATTTAAAGTAAGAACACGAAAGTACCACAAATCATTCGACAATTAGTTTGAAATTCGGATTTAATCATATTAAGTTCATCTAACTCAATATACATACAATAATTTCAAACAAAATCAACATACACAATCAAATTAATAGTACATAAGTTATACTAAAATCGCATAAATTAAAAAAATTCAAGAACCAAATGTACCTGTCTATTTTGGAGAGAAATCTAGTGAGATTATTCCATTGTAATGAAGAATTAATCTACAAAGTTGAAATCCAGTTGATTTTCAGTTGAAATCGAAGATTTTTAGGGAAATTTTAATTAGAGAGTATTATGGGAGATTTTGAAACTGATTCATAGAGAGAGATGAAATTTTTTGTTTGGGCTGAATATCACACGTTTCTGTGTGTTGTAATTGGGAACTACGTGGCTTAATCTCAGCGCCCCATCTTTTTTGGATCCAACGGCTGCTATTAGGACTCACGGACTCAAATATATGACTGGACTCACCGGATCTTGCCTCCTATTCTATATATTCATATATACTTAAGCCGGTTACGTAATCCTCAAGTAACAATCTAATCTCTATTACATATACACTCAATTAGCCCTACAATTCTCTTATAAATTCACTTTCCCTACATAAAAAAAGAAATTAAAAGAACCGTGCATTAACACGGGATTTATACTAGTAATCAATACACAAAATACATAAAAATGTATCTAATCCCATGCAACCACAATAACTATCAAGCCAATTTTCCGCAATCGTATGATCAAATATTTCTTACATTAATATATCATGATATTCCTGAACTAGTTTATCAAGATAGAAGGACCCTGCTTAGGGCATCTACAACCTTGTCAAACCATATAAATCCTTCGCCCTAATTGCAAGGCCGATGTCATCGACAATTACACGAACGCAGGCATCTCTCTCTATCACAGAAATCGATACGATCTTCGAAACCCTACGTCTCAAGGTTAGCAACGGAGCTAAAAGCATTGATCAACGTGGCCGAAAGTGGAAGCTTGGAGATCAAGAAAGGGGTAGAATCGTACAAATCAATATGTATGTCCCAAGGTATCCTATCATATACTGTTTTGATTCTCAAGAGCTAGAAGCTTACTTGTCACGGGCATGGGCTGCGGGAGTGCTCGACGTGGGCAATGAGTACACACCGAAACCTAACCCGGCTGCGAAGTGGGCTGTTGATGAGCTTGAGAGGGTGGATGCGAAGGAGGATGATTGTGTTGTGTGTTTGGAAGGGCTTTTGAAGGAGAAGAAAATAGTGAGGATGCCATGCAAGCATGAGTTTCATGAAAATTGTATTGTTGCGTGGCTTAGTAATAGCCATGTTTGTCCACTTTGTCGTTTTGAGTTGCCTATTGAAGAAGGTTCCAACTAGTTAATTAATTATTGTTGAATTTTGAATTCTATTGTACGGAGTACATTATTTGATTAATAATTATGTTTATTATAATTTAAAAGTTTCGTTGCAATTTCTGTATGTATAATCAACTTTATGTTAATAAAATTTTTATGTTTGGTTAAATTAGTCTTTGCAAAACTTTAAAAATGGGGTAATTTCAAAAAATCGGAGGGAGTAATTAATATTTAAATGGTAAAAATACGTATAACTGTCGAGTGATGAGTCATACAAATCAGGTAAAGTATAGTCGTATTTCTAGATCGTGTTATGTGTGTTTCAATTCAAGTGAATTATTCCAGATACTTATTATTTGGGCCGAGCAGGGTTCATGATTACTTTAAGTCTTCTAGAATGTCTCTTAAAGACCGGGTGATAGCGAAACTAGTTCTTATAAGATGGTTTGTATTCAGTTGATCTTGCAAAATTTAAAGTATATTAAACTCCTCTATTTGGTTGGGTTATTGTCCTACAAGATAAATTAACGGATTATACATATAATATATAAAATACGTCGTAAAAATAAAAATACAAAATAATTACTCCGTAGATAATATAATAATTATTTCTATAATTTTAAATAGTTTTGTAAGTTACAAGTGAAAATCTAAGACCAATAAATTGACTTCAAGATACCCCGAAACATCACAATTATTTTTGTTTGTTTCTTTTTTCTAAACTCTTTTAAGGAAATAATTACCAAACTTTCCTTAAAATTAACACATCTACGACTACGAGTACTATTTTTATTAGTTTCTTTATTCCTATAATCTTTATGGAAATAATTTTATGTCCTAATTCTATTCTATTATATATACACACATAACCCTATTACTATTCCCTCATATAAGTTCACATAATTACTTTTTACAACCCAAAAAATCAAATTCTCTACGTTATTAGGGTGTTTTCCATGAATAATGCTAACGCAAAAAATATTTCCCTGTATATGGCTATTCTAAAAATAATTCCCATAATATAGTCCAAATAGGATTGGATACTCCATACCAAGCTAAAAAAAATCAAAATGTGTAAACCAAAGCAAAAATATCTTAATAATAACGAAAGATTAAAACAGAGCAAAAAAAATTAAAACAGAAATCACACTGCCAATCTAAACTCCATCTTATTATCCCCAATATACTAAAAGATTAAGCCTCCTTGAAATTTTCCCTCCAAAATGCACAATATAAATAAGGAAACCATATTATTAGTAATAGATGCCTAATATATACATTTATTCCTACAATTTAATTTAAAAATCATTATAATTAATTATTATTAGCTTTAAAAATTAATGTAAAATACTATACACTTATTATTATTATTATTATTATTATT
>JAOWBH010130694.1:0-13756 GCA_028566215.1 Silene coronaria | reverse complement strand
AAAGGATGTAACACCAAGGCAAAAAGCAAAGGACCTAACGGATCACCCTGCTGGACCCCCTGACAAGACCACAAGCTGTGCCCACCATAAAATAAACGGGCGGGAGTAGAATAACAAAACTCCACCCAACGGGAGATAACAGGGCAATGACTACGAACCTCTCGTAACATGATCTCACGGTCGACCATGTTGAAAGCATTCTGAAAGTCCACCAGCAGCATAGAAAGGCCCACCTCATCCCCACGAGCCTCAACAAAACGATTCAAGGCATGCAAAATAGCCTCGCCTCCACCGGAAACCCCAACGCCAAACTGGAGACCAGCAAAATAATCACTCAACGACGGCCCAACCAGAAAAGCACCAACCTTAGCTAATTATTATTATTATTATTATTATTATTATTATTATTATTATTATTGAGATCAAACAAATTTTTTTGTAAGAAATTAGTGGGCAGCCGAGATATAATCTGGGCTCCCATCCCCTTAGCTATCGCAAAACTAAGTCTAGTAAAAATAAAAGCAGCGGCCTGTACCCCGCATCCTGGGATACAGAAAATTTCTAAATCCGTCTAAGTAAGGCAATAACATCCGTCTCCAACTTTTCCAACGAAGAAAAAGAAAAAGGCAGGAAGCCATAACCAAACCCGTGCATAAATCCCGATTCTTGGCACACTTGCGCCGAGCAGCATCAGTCACCACGCGTCCGGACACGAAGTCAGACAACCCAGACTGAGTCAAGGGGAAGACCCAATCAGATCCACCCATTATTATTATTATTATAATTTTTTTTTTTCAAATTATATTATTTTCACTAAATAAGTTAGCCCGCCAACATGGCCCGCGCCCAACCCGCCTTGGGCCCTGGCCCAGGTCAAGCGTATCCCAACCCGACCATTCCCCTGGCCTAGCTCGGGTCTGACTAAGAGAGCCCGGCCCGAGTATAGTTTTACTTCCGAGTATTCCTTAGTCAACGAATTTGTTTTGTTTACTTGAATTCCTACTTCAATTGACTCTTCGCGCTCTTAGTCTTTCCCTCGAAAACCCAGATCAAATTACCAGCAAACCCTAGAAATTTGAAAACCCCCAAATTGAAGAATTAAACCTATACATTGCGAGATTCGGCATTCAAAAACCTGGTATTTCCTTAATCTATCTCTTTTAACAACTTCAATCATATAATATACAGTATTCAATTTCTCCTTCTTTTATCAATTTATTATTGTTTTGAAGTATTTCGGCGACGCAATTGTATTACCTAACTGCATCTACCAAATTCCCCTAATTTTATTGATTTATGCTTTTGATTATTAGGTATTTGTGGTTGTTTGACGTTAATTTGTCGAAAAACTGGTGGTGTGACGAAGTTTTTGATAAATTCTCCTCTAATTTTCTTAATTTTTACTTCACCACACACTGATTAAGCATCTTTCAATTGTGTTGAGATTTCCTATAGTTGTAACACAAATTCTCATTTAAGACGAACATTATCCGTTTTTAACACGTAACGCAAATATACTTACCCTGCCGTTGTTTCTCTAGTCATAGTGCCTCTTCAGCATGAAAAACAAAGGGTTGAATAAGAGAAGGGCGGAGGGTAGAGATGCTGATAAACCTACCAAGTCAAAAAAAACGGAAAAGCTCGAATCTGTTAATACCATTTGCTATGTTCAGGTATGTATTCCTTTTTTTTCCCCGATTTTTTGTTCAAGTATTTCGTTTTAGTCAATGGCTTATAATCTCTGATGATGTTCACATATGGGTTTGTCAAAGCTTCGTTCTTTTGCTAGATATCAATTCATCAAGATCGTAAATTTGAGTATTGTTATTTCAACAGATTCTGGGTAACGGAATGGACACTCAAGATACATGCCCGTCTGTGTTGCTTTTCTTTGACAAGCAAAGAATCATTTTTAATGCTGGAGAGGTAAGTTTATGGAATAATCGTCAATTATGCAAGAATTGATTCGTGTGAATTCAGTAGTACATTAGGCTCTGTTATGAAAAAAAAGAATGGTTAGAGCCTTGAGGTTATAAGTTGGGTTGGCCGCTACTTCATCGTGAAAATATAAATTTGATAACAGGTCTTGCTTATTTTAATTGGTTCAGGGTTTGCAGCGCTATTTTATAGAGCATAAGATTAAGCTATCAAAGGTACAATTACTTCTCCTCGCCAGTTATTTATTCGAGGAGATCAACGTCCTTTTTATATCTGTTTTTTACAGTATGTTACGAGATTTAATTGTGTATTGTTTACAGATAGATCACATTTTTCTTTCTCGCGTTTGCTGTGAAACTGCAGGTGGTCTTCCAGGTATTAACTTCTGTTATCATTATGCATCCATATTGTAAACGACTGTAAAAAGCCTCAAAATGGTTAATATTATACTACGTGCAGGTCTCTTGTTGACTTTGGATGGAGTAAGGGATAAAGGAATGTGTGTAAGTATTATTTCGTGTATATAATAAACTTTGACATTCATCTATACGACTATACCTTTACTTTGATGTAAACTATACCTCTTTTAAAATAAAAATATAGAATCTATTGTTATGGTGTATAGGTTAACATGAGAGGGCCTTCAGGCTTCAACCACTTAGTTGATGCAATGAAGAAATTCATTCCAACACATGCGATGGCCCATGCAGAAAGTTTTGGCCCTGAGCCACAAACTGACGGAATAGATGTGCCTGATCCGAAGAAGTTTTCAGAACCCCATTGCCTGATTGACGACAAGGTAGTCAAAGTATCGGCTATCCTCTTGCACCCGAACAAGAATAATGGACTTGGGACGGTTATATTGCCTGCTGATATCTCGGTCATCTATGTGTGTGAATTGCCTAAAATTCAGGGAAAGTTCCATCCTGAAAAGGCTATGGCTCTTGGACTGAGACCTGGTAAAAAGTATTGGAAGTTGCAGAATAGACCATATCATTCACCAAAGAAATTCAAAAACCCTGCTATCACGGTACAGTGGTCAAGTTGCCGAACATGTTTCCCATTAACTATGTTCTAACAAGGGTATCGTCTCTTAAGGACTCATTTTCTTACAGGTATATCCTAGGGATGTGATGGACCCTCCTATTCCAGGACCTATAGTTCTTCTTGTTGATTGTCCTACAACATCACATCTAGAAAGTTTATTATCTGCGGAGACACTCAATGTGTACTACACTGATCACTCAGACCATGTGTCGGAAAATGCTAAGGCAGTTAATTGTGTGATTCATTTAAGTCCGTCCTCTGTTTCGAGTAGCGCTGATTATCAGAAATGGATGAAGAGATTCGGGAATGTGCAACACATCATGGCTGGCCATGAAAAGTGAGTTACTATTTGTCGATGTTCTATTCTAAGTTTACTTCCATTTTAGTTTCTGTTACAATATTGCATCATACAACACTACAATGGTACCATAAAAGGCTCTCACCAATGGAGGGTACAAGGGGCCGGATGTTCACAGCCTTATCATTGCGTCAATATCACAAAGTGACTGTTTCCAAATGACCCATCGAAATATTGGGCTGCAAATTCTATTGAATGACTGGTGTTTCACTTTTAAAAGAAGGCGCAACCAGCTTCATTGAGTCATTTTGCTGTCCATCATAATCTGAGACTACTTATGAATGTTTCATCTTCTTCTGCAGTAAAAATGCTGAAATTCCAGTTTTACAATCAAGTGCTACGCTTGCAGCGAGGCTGAATTACTTGTGTCCTCAATTCTTTCCTGCTTCAGGGTTTCTGTTGCCTCATGTTGAAAAGTTTGAGAACAATTCATTACACTCCGATTCTGTAAATGAGGTTTGTATAACCTATTGCAATTTTTTTTTTTTGTTTTCAACATAATGTTGACTGCTCAAGAGTTTAACTTGCTGCTGTAAAACTCATTGACTTATCTTTCTTTCAGGGATCTCTAGCCGTCGTTTCTGCTGAGAATCTCCTGAAGGTATGATTATTATCATAAATATAACTATATTTTTTTTGTTTCAATATCGTCTGTCCTTTGTAATTTCACCTTCTATGACTTTATGCTCCTACTTCATGGATTAGTTAATCAAAGTATCAAACAAGCTCGTGATGAGTGTTTTTATGGAGATAATATGAATATTGGGACTTAGGTCTCTGATTGTTCTATTGTTCTCTGGAAATCCTCTCCTATAGGCCTAGAAAAGGAAAGTTGAAATAGTTTATGTATGTTATGCTACCAGTTTATTCCAAACTTCCTTCTAATCAATGTGGTTTACCAAGTAGCTAGAGTGTCAACATCCTTCACCTTCGTTTCCTTTTCCCGGCCTATGTAATTGACATTGTCTCGAGTTCAGGTTTTGCACATGCGGAGTTCAGTTGCCCTTGTTATATTATGTTATCGAGAGCTTTAATTTATCTATGCATTTATATATTTGCAGTTCAATTTGCGTCCACATGGAACTCTTGGTTTGGACAGATCGTCTGTCCCTGATGCAACTGGACCTGCTGATATTGTGGCCAAGTTACAAGAAGAAATTCCAGAAATTGCAGCTGCTGTCCAACAAGTAAAGCAGTTGTGGGATCATCCTGAGGAGGTTATAAATGCTGAGTCATCAGAGGATATGCTTCCCGATTGTTTAGAGAACATAACTAGAGAAGATATGGAAATCGTCCTTTTGGGTACTGGCTCATCTCAACCATCCAAATACCGGAATGTGTCTTCTATATTCATCAATCTCTTCTCGAAGGGAGGTTTGCTTTTAGATTGCGGTGAAGGCACGCTTGGTCAGCTGAAAAGACGGTAATGTTTCTTCTGAACTCTTTATCCTATGATACGGACATTAGCCCAATTGTATGTATATAATATAATTACACTGCCCATGTGTCGAAAGTTGAAACTATTAAGTCTCTATGTCCGTTGAAAATGTAAAATTTTTCAAGATTGTTGTAGTATGTCTAATATAGTTCCCCTCTTCTTTTGAGCAGGTTTGGTGTACAAGTTGCAGATGAAGTTGTAAGAAGTTTAAGATGCATATGGATTTCGCATATTCATGCTGACCATCATACGGGCCTAGTAAGAATCCTTGCTCTAAGACGTGATTTACTGAAGGACATTCCTCACGAACCTTTGTTGGTAGTTGGCCCAGGAAAACTAAAGCCGTTTTTAGATGCATACATGAAACTTGAGGACCTTGATTTACAATTTCTCGATTGTGAATGTACAACTCGTGCTTGGGATCCTTCTGAAAAATTGATCTCAAATCCCAGTGACGTTGAAATATTTAATAGCTTTCAAAAAGTGTTGCGAGAAGCTGGGTTAGAGGCCTTAATTAGTTTTCCTGTTATCCACTGTGCCCAAGCTTTTGGAGTCTCCATAAAGGCAGCTAAGAGAGCTAATAATGTCGGTGACATGATACCAGGGTGGAAGCTTGTGTACTCTGGAGACACACGGCCTTGTCCGGCCCTTGTAAAAGAATCTCATGGAGCTACTGTTCTGATTCATGAGGTAATTTCTTTTGTCGATAAATACAAACTTTTAAGATTAAAATTTTGTTCATGGTGTTGCGAAAGTGGTGGTTGGAGCTTATAATGAAAATTGCGTCGTGAGTTGTATCAACGGGTGCTTTGTTATACAGGCAACCTTTGAAGATAGGATGGTAGATGAAGCGATGGCTAAAAAGCATAGCACTACAAAAGAGGCTATTGAAGCAGGAAAAACCGCGGAAGTGTATCGCTTAATTATGACACATTTCAGTCAAAGATACCCCAAGATTCCAGCGCTTGAGGAATCCCACATGCATAACACTTGTATAGCCTTCGACCTGATGAGCATCAACCTCGCGGACTTGCCCGTTCTTCCTCGAGTTCTTCCTCATCTTAAACCCCTTTTCCGAAATGAAATGGGCGATGAAGTCATGGAGGACGTTCCATATGAATAAACAATTCTTTCGCTTATCAGTCCAGTATTGTAATCCTAGAATGGTTGAATCACTGTTTATTCCTCCCTGAATCAGCTTTTGCACTAATTCTCGTATGAGACGGTCTCACGGTAAGAGTAATGTAAGCACATAAAAGGTGGTTAATTTAGGTGGTTGTTTTCTCTCTTTCTTTTTTCCCTTTTCTTTGGTTATTTATTGGTGTGTTCTATGTCTCACAATACTCTGATATGAGTTCGTCTTACAAGAGACTTATGTATTTATAATACGATCGGAAATAAAAAACATGAAAAAGGATAGAAATAGAAATTACATCATGGATTAGAGAACGTTTCATATCAATGTTTCTCTTGTTTTTTTCCTTAACATTCAATCTTTCGGTATAATTTGTATGAGTTTGCTATAGACCTGTCAAAACATGACCCGACCTAACCCGGTTTTTCAGGGTTAAGGACCTGTAAATCTTGACCTGAACCCAAATTGACCCGTTATTTTAGGGTCAAGACCCGACCGACCCGTTGGATCCGATGGTCAATGATAAAGTAAGAATATTATTAAAATATTAATATTTTTATATTAAATTTGAAATAATAAATATAATAAATATTATTTTATTAAAAAATAAATTTAAAAGTCAATATTATATCATTAAATAATAAAATAATAATTAAAATAATAAATATAATAAAATTTAATTTTTAAAAGTATGTTTTTCGGCTGAAAAATGATAAAATAAAAACCGTTATAAACTTTCTATGACCCGTATTCTAACCCTAACCTGACTCGAGACCCGTATGACCCGACCCATATTCAACCCGACCCGCATTCTGACCCGGCCCGTATAACCCGACCCGTATTTGACCCGACCTGACCCGTTTGACAGGTCTAAGCTTGCAGCATTGTACTATACTTTGTATTACAGTATTATACGCTGTATTGTAATACAGAGTATAATACAATAGGCTGAGATTATGAGATACGGAGTTGCAGACACAATACGAGGAACTAAACGAGGCTGTATAAAATCAAACAAAAAATGGGCATAGAAAACTCAAGTTCCGAAATCTTTATTGCAAATCAAAACATTGAACTCTTTACTCTTTAATTCCTTGCAATTTCGGTAAGGAGCGAGCACCCGGGAATCTTAACGAGGCTTGGAATACAAAGCATGACTGATCTTAGCAACAGTTTTTTCTTGAAAGGAATCGTTTTGTTATCTCGTTGATCATACCATTTCAGTTTCCGGCCGTCACTATGATAATCTTCAAACAGTAAACGATTGCGTCCGTCCTTCGAACGACCAACAGGACGATACAGGAAATGATCTCTAGGAAAATCAAACATCTTCTGCCATGAACCATGTTCTTCCAGCACCCAAAGTCAGTCGGGTAAAAACCAACACATAACTGTCCATCCAACTCTCCCAATCTTGGATGATTCGTCGATTGAAACGGAAAATCTAGGTCGTCCCTCCATTTCTCTGATACGACATCATAACGAGCAATTCGAAAATTCCTATAGACTCCAGAACTTCCATCGCCAACTATCTTAGCTGAAACAAGATAGTGTAGCATCTTGTCTTTGAATATTACATTTTCTCGGTTTTCCCATATTCTTCCGGATGAAACTTCAGTAGGAGAAATAGGAGTAGGATAGATCCATAAATCAGCTTTCAAGCTGAATATACGCACATCTCTGTCACTCTCCGTCCAAACTCTACTAGTCACGACTATCTTATAATCGTCATGTTCACTGTCGTAACCAAAACCATATGATAAGCTATAGTCCGTCCATATCTTCTCCGAGCAAGGAAGGATTGATTTGAATGTACGCGTTGTAGGGTTGCATATAAGGAAGCACCTAACCGTGTAATTAGGCTCACCTTCATTCCATTCAGAAACTTTGAAGCAAACTAGGCCATTGCAAGAGCCAACAACATCTTTAATGTCATAACGTCTTATTATGATATCCTTAGGCCAATTCAATTTGGTACATTTAAGGGGGTGATAAATATCATGAACAATATCAAGGGTTTCAGGACAGAAAAGGATACGATGGTGTCGTGAGTTGGGTTCGAGGAATTTATTTAGATGGAGTTTAACAAACAGGGGGCTGTCTATAAGATTGTACCACTCCTTGCATACACACTTGAAGCGCAGGACTGATTTAGCCGGTAACCAAGTCAGTATTTCAAGGATAAGATCCGATGGTATTTGATGAGTTATTACCATTTCATCTTTCAAGAGTAGAGAAATTAAGATTCTTAACGACACCCTTTTCAAAGTATGTACTCTCTTCGTTCCAATCATTTTTCTACTTTTGATTAAATTACCTCGCACAAAGAAAACAAAGGTTAACAACGATATGATTGTGATGTAGTTGTATAACTATACATATAGCGATTGAGTTTCCATATATCACGCTGTGATTTCTATACGGATTCTGATTGCTATTGAGTTTCCAAATATCATCACCATGTTATTTATTTAATGAGGGACTGCTTTGGATAATCTGCCTCAGAAGACTTCAGATTGTAGCCAAACTGAAATATGGGATCGAAGATTTGAAGGTATGGATTCATCAATGATCGCGTGTGCCTAGAATTTGTTCGAGATTTGAAGGTATAACCCGTCTTCACGAAATACGGAATTGCAAACTTAATAACAGAAATTGAACAAATAATTGGCATAGGAAACTCAAGTTCCCAAATCCTGAATGTTAGTTCAGAAAGCAAAGGCCGTTTCGAGTTCAAGCTATCAGACCAATATTTTTATTCTAGGCTAAAACCAATACAGTAGGAAATGAAAAACATTAAACTCGCTACTCTTTAATTCCTCTCCTTGATTGCAATTTGGTTATGGAGCACCCGGGAATCTTAACGAGGCTTGGAATATAAAGCATGACTGATGCATCCGGTGGCAATTCATCTACCTTGAAGGGCCTCGTTGTGTTATCTCGTTGATCATACCATTTCAGTTCCCTATCACCTTCACAATCTTTAAGCAGTAAACGATTGCTTCCATCCTTCGAACAAGCAATAAGTTGATGCCGGAAATAATCGTCTGAAAGATGAAATATCTTTTTCCATGAACCATGTTCTTCCAGTATCCAAAATTCAGTTGAAATAGAACCAAGACGTAGATGTAACTGTCCATCCAGCTCTCGCAATTCTACGCAATCCTTTATTACTTGACTCGGTAAACTAAGGTCGTCTGTCCATTTCTCTGAAACAATATCAAAACGAGCAATTTTGTAATCTTTCGAGACTCCTAACCTTGCATCATATACAGAAACAAGATAGTGTAGCATCTTGTCTATGAATATTACATTTTCTCGGCTTTGCCATCTTCTTTCGTATGAAACTCGAGTAGGATAGCTCCATAAATCAGCCTTCAAGCTGAATATACGCACATCTCTGTCACTCTCCATCCAAACACTACTAGTCACTACGATCTTGTAGTCGTCATGTTCACTATCATAACCAAAACCATACGATAACCTATAGTCTGCCCATTTCTTCTCTGAACAAGGAAGGATTGATTTGAAAGTACGCGTTGTAAGGTTGCATATAAGTAAGCAGAAAACCGGCTGATTACAGACACGCCTGGCCTTACCATCATTCAAACCTAGAACTTTGAAGCAAACTAAGCCATTGCAAGAGCCTACAACATCTATATTATTATAATATCGTATCATATCATATGGCCAATACAATTTGGTACAGCGAAGGGGGTGATTAATATCATGAACAATACGAAAGGGATGAGCACAGAAAAGGGCACGATTGTGTCGTGAGTTGGGTTCATGGGATTTATTAAGTTGGAGTTTAGCGAAGAAGGGGCTGTCGATAAGATTGTACCACTCCTTGCATACGCACTTGAAGCTTAAGACCGATTTAACCGGTAACCAAACAAATATCTCTAGGATCAGATCTAATGGTATTCGACTGGCTACCATTCCGATCCAAGAGCAACAAAATTGTGTTTATGATTCGTAATGAAATATCAGAAATCTCAAGGCATATGTATACAACACGAAGTATTTAGAGTTTAGGAAGGCGATTGTTGCTAGGATTCTAACTTCTATAAGGATTCTGATACGGAATTGCAGACTTAATAAGAGAAATTGAACTAGGCTTTATTAAATCAAACAAATAATTGGCAAAGAAAACTCAAGTTCCCAAATCTTAATATTGGTTCAGACAGCTAAGGCCGTTTCGAATTGAAGTATTAGACAAAAAATTTATTCTATGACCAGAGTAGGAGATAATAAACATTAAACTCGGTATCCTTGCGTTATATAGTTGATCATACCATTTCGGATCCTTGAGTTTGCATATATCACACTGTGATATCTATAAGGATTCTAATTGCAATTAGGAGCGTGATTTCTATACGGATTCTGATTGCGATTGAGTTTCCAAATATCACCCTGTTATCTAATGAGGGATTCCTTTGTATAACCTGCCAGTGAAACTAAACTAAAATATGGCATCGAAGATGAAGTTATGGAATCATCAACAATCGAGTGTGTCTAGAATTTGTACGAGATCTGAACATTTGTACATTTTTTAAAATACCACCAATTTTTGTTATAAACAGTGGACTTCTACCATGTCCTGCTCCCTAGCCTAGCGAATGAAGGTATACCCCGTCTTCACGGGAAACTCAAGTTCCCAAATCCTGAATGTTAGTTCAGACAGCGAACCAAGGCCATTTCTCTTTAATTCCTTCCTAGCAATTTTGTTAAGGAGCACCCGGGAATCTTAACGAGGCTTGGAATATAAAGCATGACTGATGCATCCATTGGGAATGGCTTTACCTTGAGTATCCATAGCGATAATATAGCGCATCATAACACTTGGCCAATACAATTCGGTACAGTTAAGAGGGTGATTACTGTCATAAACAATACGAAAGGGACGAGTATAGAAAAGGGCACGATTGTGTAGTGAGTTGGGTTCAAGGGATTTATTAAGATGGATTTGGGTGAAGAGGGACCATCACCGCCCTTGATAAGAAAGGATGGGTACAAGTGAGAAAAGTCGATAAAAAAGGATGCCCATTTCCCACTTAAGCCGTAAGTACAAAGCGATCACAATGAAGCTACACCCAAGCTAATGTGAATATAATGATCATCTGCTTTTCCAATTTATATTCTAGTATGTTTCGAAATTAAATATTTTAATTTTACCTACATTCTCGTGTTTCTCCGTTAAATCCTTTGCTTATTTATCTGAAGCTTATTATCAGTATCAGTCACTGTTACAGACTAATCTTACTAAATGCAAGAACAAAAGCAATCAATATTTTGACTAAAACTACTCCTTTCGTCTCCATCATTTGTTCAGCTTTGACTAAAATTACTCCTTTCGTCTCATTCCTTTCGTCTCCTTAATTTCCTGGAACTTCATTAAGGAACGGCGTCCTGGAATCCGAATTAGGCTTGCAGTAAAAATGATTTCAAATCCATCTTTAGGCAATGGCTCTAGTTTCAACGGCCTCGTTGTTTTATCTCGTTCATCATACCATTTGAGAACATTCCGTTCACCATAGTAATCTTGAAGCAGTAAACGATTGTGTCCATCCTTGGAACGAGCAATAAGACGATGTCCGTCAAAATCTCCAGGAAGATAAAACATCTTCTTCCATGAACCATCTTCCATCATCCAAATGTCACTTGAATGAAGATCAACATTATTACGACCATGTACGTATAACCGTCCATCCAACATTCCAAGTCCTGCATTATTCTTCACTTGATCCGGCAAACTAAGGTCGTCTATCCATTTCTCTGAAGCGACATCAAAACGAGCAATTTTATAATCATTGATGAGGCGTTCTGACACAGGTGAAACAAGATAGTGCAGCATATTGTTTTCGAATATTACACTACCTACGATTCTCAAACATCTCCCGGTTAAATCGCAAGGAAGAGGGGTAGGAGAGCTCCATAAATCAGTCTTCAGACTGTATATAACCACATGTCTGTCTCGGTCATCATCCCTCCAAACAGGTTTAGTCCCAACAATCTTAAAGTCATCGTGTTCACTATCGTAACCAAAACCACATGTGAAGTTATAGAGCGCCCTTATGATCTCCGAGGGAGGATATATTCCTTTCAAAGTACGTGTTGTAGGGTTGCATATAAGGAAACACCAAGTCCTATAATAAGGCACGGTGGTAACATTAAAGCAAATCAAGCCATTGCAAGAGCCTACATGATAAATACGGTTATCGTCTCTTGTAGGAATAGGCCAATTCAATTTGGTCACTTTAACCGGGTGATAAAGATCATCAACGATGCATAGAGTACTAGTAGTCCAGTAAACGATACATTTGTGTTGCGAGTTGAGTAGTCCAAAACGGGGGCTATTGATAAGATTGTACCACTCTTTGCAAACGCACTTAAAGCGTAGGACTGATTTAGCCGGTAACCTAATTAATATTTCGGAGATCAGATCTAATGGTATTTGAGGGGCTATCATTCCATCTTCGAAGAGTCGAGAAATTAAGTTTAAGATTCTTAATGACACACTTCTCATGGTATATACTACCTTTGTCCCAATCATTTTTTTAAAAGTATAAGTTACTCGTGTATATGAACAATACAGAGATTAGGAATGTGATTTCTATAAGGATTCTAATTGGAATTGAGTTTCCAAATATTATCACCTTGATAGAATAAAGAGAAATATCAGAAAGGTTTTATATATTGTTACTAGTTTAAAACCCGTGCAAAGTTGCATTTATACTAAATACTAATCAACCCTAAATACTGTAAATACTAGAAGTAGCCGTAATACAACTATACAAGCATCAACAATTAGGCAAGAATTGTCTTTGTCTATAAGATAAATTACGAGATTATATTTACTATAAAATACAAGATTGCTTGGTTCAATTTCATTCATTCTACCAAAATATGGAGATGTGACTCAATGGCCAGTATTCGATTTGGTCCAGGTTTTCTTGATGGCAATTGCGTAGCAGGGGCTTCCCTTGCTATAATCTGTCTCGGAATTTTTCAGATCGTACTAAAATATGGAACCGAAGATGGAGTTATAGACATCATCAATGTGGGAGTGTGCCTCGAATCTCATGTTTTTTTTCCTGAACATTTAATCTTTCACTAGAGTTTGTACGAGATTGTAGCATTTGTAAATTATTACTTTGTTCATTATTAGATTTTGAAAGTTCGAAAGTTTATATATAGCCCAGATTATAAGATATGGAATTGGAGACTTATTAAGAGGAATTGAACGAGATTTTATAAAATCAACAAATAATTGGTATAGGAAACGCATGTTCCCAAATCCTGAATGTCTTGTAATTTAACTGAAAAAAGTCGTAATTTCACTTTCATTAGAGCATATCAACGAGTGAGTGTGCCTATAGATCACAATGAATGTAAAAGGTAACAAATAAGGGAGACTGTAAGTGTACAAGGTGTTCATAACATTAATAACGCCCAAGAAATCGTCTTTTATCGTACCAATGCAAAACAGTACAAGTTCAAATTAAATTGGTACGAATTCGTGATCATGAACCACAAAACAGCGGAATCATACAAACGATGTAAGGTGTTCATAACATTACAACATTTGTATTATGCTATAACTTTCGTAGCACCTGATCGATCACAGGCATCGGCCTGATACAATAGGCTCAGACTATGAGATACGGAATTGCAGACATAATAAGAGAAATTGAACGAGGCTTTATATAATCAAACAAATAATTGGACAGCGAACGAAGGAAATGAAAAACATTAAACTAGCTACTCTTTAATTCCTCTCCTTGATTGCAATTTGGTTATGGAGCACCCGGGAATCTTAACGAGGCTTGGAATATAA
>JAOWBH010130583.1:0-13758 GCA_028566215.1 Silene coronaria | reverse complement strand
CCGCATATCACTAGACATGACAATTCTACTTCACATAAGATGTTTTCATACATATTCAATCACGCATTCATACTTCATTATAATTAGTAGCATAATCTTAAACATCTCATCATTATTCCAATCATCACACCACATCGCGATCATCACATTGCTGCACACGGCCCTAGGCCACTCTTTCCATCATCACACAATAATCGTACTATCATCCACATTCCAACATAAAATTAAAATTTTGAATGCAAAAAACAACTACTAACCCATATCAATTACTTAACTTCCCCTCCAATTAACTCTCTCCCTTTATATTTCTTGTGGTGACCGGTTCAAAACTGAGAGGGCCATGGTACGAATTAAGGGCGCCTTCTTAACCGCAATAAGAGGGGCTCCTAACAGTCTCTACCCGGGGTTCATTTTATTTAGACACATCCTAAATTCAATATTATTCATTGGTTAGGCCTGGGGATCGTTCGCTCTGATACCACTTTGTAACACCCCCATTTATCTAAGAGCCTTTACCAAGACATTCTCAGATAACTGAAACTGTTACCATCTCGGTTTTCCAGGCAGTGAATAACAAAGTAAAACAACCAACAATATTTTAATTTAACTTAATAAATAATGGCCTTTTACAAAATTTCAAACTGATTAAAGATTCATTATTACAAAACTCGCAGCGGAATAATAAAAATGACGTCTAACAAAATTAATAACTAAGTTATCTAAGACTTCTAGTCTAATCCAATTCTCACGCAAGCTCCTAACTCCCAAGACCGCTATCTCAAATATCTGTCAGTCAATCTGCTCCCCAATAATTGGTTCATCACAGGTGTTTACAGAATACACGTTCAATCAGATGGTTGAGTAGGATAAATCAATAACAACATATAATAATCCAATGAACACACAATTATGCAAATACATTAATCATTCTCCGAAACACCCATACATTCTCCAATTTCCGTACACTCCGAGACACCCATAATCCTCTGAGACTCCCATAATACTCAGATTCACCCATTATACTCTGATTCACCCATTAATTCATCAATCAACACATATATGAATATAATCCAACCATCATAACATACTCAATATATTAAACGCAATATTTAATATCAAACTCAATCCAGCCAATACGTCATCCAATAATAACACCATGTTTACAGCCATGTCAACAACGCATAACAAGATTAAATGCTCACATTAACTGTAATACCCCCAATTACCCGACCGAGGTAATCAAGGGCGCTACCATCTCGGTTGCCCGAGGTAGTGTTTCAAAACGCCAATTCAAAGAACATTTTATTATAAATACAAGTTTAGTCATAACAATAACTTGACACTATGAAATAAGTACAACTCGTAATACTATGACTTTTATCTCAATCTACTAACTCGACTCCATCCTCGTAGTGCGGCCCCATCCCAAATGCATCATATATATAAACCTGAAAGTCAAATGCTCGACATATGATCGGAAATATCATATGGATCAACACAGGCCACCCCAGAAATAGGTGACAAAAACACAACCATACAAACGTCAGTTTCAATATTACGATATGAATATAATGCTAATAATGGTATAATGGATGTATGCAAGTATGATTATGGAATGCCAAACAAGTGTCACAATAAGGACATACCTCCAACGTCACTCTCATATTCAATACATGGTGGCGGCACCGCAGCACCGCTCTCCTCCCACTACCCGGACCGCAGTTCGAAACAAGTAACGGGACGCACCCAAGTACGGGCCCGGACGCTAACCAGACCCCCACCCGACGTTACGGCGCACTGTAAGTCTTTCCATACTCAAGTCATTAATGTGCATATCCCTATTGGGGTGGGAAGCCCCAATAGGCGACTAAGCGTGAGACGGTCTTCCCAACCGCCTCACGTCTCCTCAACAACTACCACACAATCACCACCACCATCCATCTCCAACAACCACAATCATGAACAATGTATTTTATCATATAAGCCAACATGTAAACCGTCTCAAGCATCATATACCTCATGTTAACATATGAATCTTTGTCATTTGTTTCCAATCATTTAACAATCACATTTATGCCTCAATTCAATTATGCCAACACCATGAGATCAAATACCTATTCCTATAACATGTTATAATGCACCCAATATTCCCCTTAAATCATCTTAAATGATGTAATCTAAGTTAAACATGTTATAATGCATTTATGACATTCATGTGAGATTACTAATGCATAAATATCAACACACACATAATACATATTGAAACCGAGTAGGATTGACCTACCTCAAAGCATAATCCAATAAGCTAACCGTCTCAAGCTCGACCCCGTCTCACAAGACCGTCTCATCCTACAATAATTATATTCTAACTATTATAATCCATTCTAAACTAATATACTAACCAAAACCCCTTATCATAACTTCTTAATTACTCATTAAACTAATTAAAATCACTAATTAATATTACCCAAAATCCCCAAATTCTAGGGTTACGAAAATAAAAATAAAGGAGATTAAATGGTAGATCTAAACTTACAAGGTGAAAGAAAGAAAGAAAAGATGAACCATCTTCAACTTCAAGCTTGCATCTATGGAGGAAGGTTTTAGGAGAGTTTTAGAGAGGGAAGGGAGGTAGAGAGAGGTTTAGGGTTGAGGAAATGAAGAGGGAAACTGATTTGGAGGCTTATATAGTAAGGCCCGAAGACACAAACCCAACACGCGGAAAATAGGCCTGACGCACCGAGTTACTCGGTCGAGTAACATCCTCAATCGGTCGAGCAACATCCTTAATCGGTCGGGTAATACTACTTACTCAGTCATGTAACATGAGTTACTCGGCCGAGTGGAAGAAAGCCAGAAGGTCTGCCCAAATGTCACTTGGTCAAGTTACTCGGTCGAGTAAAAAGTTACTCAGTCGAGTAAAAAGTTACTCGAACGAGTAAAAAGTTACTCGGCCGAGTAAAAAGTTACTAGGCCGAGTACACGACTTACTAGGCCGGGTACCTGCTGTACTAGGTTGAGTGTTCAGTTACGGAAATACGGGTTATTACAGGTATACTCATTCTCTTTTCGCCCCATCCGTTGGCCATTCTGCCGGATTCGGGGTAGTCGGCTTCCGTTTTGTTGTTTCGAGTCTTGGATGCGAGACATCACATGTCGAATCGGGAAATGTCCATCTCGGGCGTCTGGTCAGGTTTAGAGTAGGGCCGTATTATTATCGTCGTCCTACCAACAGGAATTGAGTTTAGAGTTTAAAGTCTTGTCTAGTTAATGCTTTGTACATGCCAATTACCATAAGAGTATTTGGTCCTATTAAGCTCTAGGGGGTGAGATGCAAGCCATCTAGTATTGATATGATCGTCTGGATGGATGTTCACATTCACTTTTGTGGTGAGATGCAAGCCATAGGTATGCGTGTTGCATTAGTACCACATCCCGTACACTGTATGTTAAAATGTTTTCAAAAGAAATGGCTACAGTTTTCACTCACATGTATTATATTGTTGGCCTTTTGTTTATCCATGTCACATAATGTTTGTATCGGTTAAGGTTGTGTCATCAATTGTGATCATGTGATGCATTGTTTGGTTTGGTTATCTTGTATGAGCTTTATAGGATTCATTGTTATTGTTAGACTTCACATGTATTGAATACTTGAATTATACTTGAAATGTTATTTCTTATGTGTATCATTGTGTAATATGCCTAGGAGGACACCTAGTCATGAATGACAGGTTACAGGTCGGTGCTATTTAGGGTTTTGAGACGAGTGAGCTAGTGAGCGTTGTACTTACAATGATTGACCTTATTTGTTGTAGTGTATATTTTTGCGTAGTATTGTAGTTATGTTTTATTGAGGGATGGATATCCCTTTTATTTAATTAAGTTATATTTTATATAAAAGTTTTCTTAAACTTATGTTTTAGTTTTATGATTTAGTGACTTCGCTGTTTTAATATTAAAGCTTTTAAAAAATCTCGCATTTTTCGCTGCAATATTTTTGTTTACTTTATTGGATAACCGCGGGGGTTTAACAGGTGGATTACTTGTTGTGATGGGTAATGTGGCAGGACTACTCGTTGTGGTGAGTAGTCGTGTCCGAGCTGCGGTTCAGAAACTGGTTCTCGGAATTTGGAGATGATTAATGATGGTTTGGTTATGTTGTGATTTCATTACGATGGTTTGTTATATTGGATAGTATACTGACGTTGTGGTATTGTTTGGGTTTTTTTTCTTTGTTGCATTCTGCTGTGATCCATTTGATATTGTCGGCAAATAGTGAGCAGTGCATTCTAGCAAGTGATATGTTGATTGAGCTATTGTGCGGGATTGGACGGGGACACCTAACGAGTCGTTTGATTAGCTTCTACTGAGTTATTAGACTTTATTAGTACTTTTCTTTTTGGATTTGTATTTTGGATTTGACATTTTGTAATCGCTTATACATTGTCTAACTTTAATAATTGTTTCTTTATGGTTCTTTTGATATGTACTACCTCGGGTAAGTGAGATGGTAACGCCCTTATTTACTATGGATGGTCTTGCTAAATGCTCTTTGGTAAATGGGGTTGTTACACTAATCCGCAAACGAGTCATTCAACCGTCTTAATAATACCGGGTATTATAATCTTCCCTCCTTAAAATGAACTTCGTCCTCGAAGTCCGCCTCACTCTATTCTTTAGCAATTACTCATCCCAAGGTCTCGTTACTGGCTCTCATGCACTCTCTCGCCAAGTCTGTACTTATTATGCTCTCTTATACTTGATATGCACAACATATATTTCCCAAGTCTCATTCGTTCAATCTCATTACTTCCTCATATTCCATATTCCGCACTTTCCTTCTAAAATATTTCCACAATATTACAACAAGAATTCTCTAATCGAGCAACTCTCAAAAGGCGACAATAGATAATAGTAGCCAATTCAATGACTGATATAAAAGTCAGGCAAATGATATCAGTCGCCAAATAAACGACTATCAAAAACCACCCACTCGCCATTTTGGCCGCCAATGTGTTTTATAAAATCAGAAACACGAATCACCCTATCCATATCCTATACATTACCAAAAATATATAAAAAAAAAAGAAGAACCCACACCGATCTTCTTCTTCTTCTTGCGACATACACCGAATCAGTGTTGTAAGTAATGCATACCTGCGAGATAACGCGTCAGCTACCACGTTGCTTTTACCCTACTTATACTTGGATGAGAAATGAAATGATTGAAGAAACTTGGCCCATTTAGCATGTTGTGGATTAAGTTTCTGCAGCCCATTGATGTACTTCAAGGATTCATGATCGGAATGCAATATAAAATGATTCGACCTCAAATAATAACTCCTATGATCTAAAGCTCGAACAATAGCATAGAAGTCTTTGTCGTATGTCGAGTAATTACAGCGAGCTCCACCCAATTTTTCAGAGAAATAGGCTATTGGATGCTTCTCTTGACCTAGGACAGCCTTTATTCCGACACCACTAGCGTCGCACTAAACTTCAAATGGCTTTGAAAAATCAGGTAGTGCGAGAATTGGTGCTACACAAAGCTTCTCTTTAATCAATTCGAAAGCTCATTGGGATGTTGTACCCCACGTGAACGATCCTTTCTTCAAACACTCGGTAATAGGACTCATAATGGTGCTAAAATCACGAATAAAACGACGGTAAAATGAAGCTAATCCATCAAATTATCGTACCTCTGTCACGATAGTAGGTACAGGCCAGGAGCGAATACCTTCTACGTTTGTTTTATCAACAGACACCCCATGCTTAGAAACAACACAACCAAGAAAGATCACCTCGTCAACAAGAAATGAACACTTCTCGGTCTTACTATAGAGTTTCTGAGCCCTCAACACCTCGAACACAACCTTTAGATGACTCAAATGCTCATCTATGTTCCTACTGTATACAAATATATCATCCAAATTAAGAACAACAAATTTGCCTAGAAAAGGCCTGAGTACCTCATTCATTAGTCTCATAAAAGTGCATGGCACATTCGTGAGTCTGAATGGCATTATCAACCATTCATATAGGCCGGTTTTGGTCTTGAACATGGTTTTTCATTCATATCCTTCCTTCATTCTAATATGATGGTATCCACTTCGCAAATCGATCTTTAATAATACAACTGAACCATGAAGATCGTCTAACATATCATCAAGTCTCGGGATAGGAAATTGATGCTTGATAGTTATGTTATTGACAGCCCTACTATCGATGCACATCCATCATGAACCATCTTTCTTTGGAACTAATATGACCGGAACAGCGTACAGACTTAAGCTTTCACGCACATATCCTCGTTCCATTAACTCGTCAATTTGGCGCCGCATCTCCTTAGTTTCCTCGAGGTTACTTCGATAAGCAGCCTTATTAGGCAATGAAGCCTCTGGAATCTAGTCAATTTGATGCTTGATCCCCATTATCGGTGGTAAACCAGTAGGCAAATCCTCGGGGAACGCATCTGCAAATTCGAGAAGTAATTCATTGATAGCTCCCTGCTCACTTACATGTGGTTGGGGCTAATTTATGGCTAAGAGCGCATAGACACACCTAAAATCATTGAGCACTTGTTCAACCTCCCTTTCATTAGCAAACATGGTTAAGCTTGGCTTCTTAGCCGTGCCCGAATACATAGCACGAACAGCTTTCGGGGTCATAGGCTTCAATGTCACCTTCTTACCATAGAGAACAAAGTGTACTCCTTGCTTCTTCCATGGTGCGTTACATCCTTATAAAACTGCCAAGGACGTCCCTAAAGCAAATGGCACGCATCCATAGGTATAACATCGCATAAGACTTTGTCCTTGTAAGGACCCACAAAACCCACTCGGGCCTATTTAGACCTTCACCTTGCTACCATCATCAATCCAATGTAAAATATAGGGTTTTGGATGCGGTATAGTCACGGTAGCAAGCTTTTCAACCAACTCCGTAGCAGCAACATTGGTTCAACTCCCATCATCGACAATCACGCTACACCACTTATCACCAACCTGACACTTTGTGTGAAAAATCAGATCTTGCTGCTCTACTACTATCGGTTCAACTTTAGAGTGTAATATACGTCGTAAGACCAAAGTATCATATATAGGAACCTCATAAGAAAACTCCTCATTCCCGATCTCCTCTTCTTCGTTTAATACAAACAATCCCTCATCCTCAACAGCCAAATCATAAGACACCTCATCACACAAATCCATGGCTTCCCGTAAGGTAACAACTCGTTTATTAGGGCAATCACTTTGGAAGTGACCAAACCGTTGGCATTTAAAACATCGGACCTTAGCCAAATCCCTTTCTTTGTTGCTTGGTTCAGGTTTGTCATGAATGAGCATTTTGGGTGTGGTGGCAGTCGTGACTACGGTAGACATGGTCCGCCTAGCCCTATCTCCCTCGAGTTTAGACCAAGCACTACTCTAGGGGTGAAATTAGTGCTAGAACGATTCGATTTTAATTGACTCTCGACCTTTAAACACAATTGGCAAAGCATATCAAATGATTCGTAGTTCTGCAAATCAACAGTATTAGCAATGTTTTTGTTCAAACCCCTATAAATAATCGCCATCTTTTGTTCCTCGAGTTCCCTCAAATCACTTACTAAAGCAAGTCTTTCAAATTCAGCAATGTAATTGGCAATTGACAAACTACCTTGAGTCAATTCAGCAACTTTTCTATATAGATCAATCTTATAACTTCTCGGAACATACCTCTTTATGAGCTTTCGTTTTAAGACATCCCATGGGTTCAGCTTTTCCTTGCCATCCCTTGCTCTATTGGCTATGAAATTTTTAAACCACGAAGATGCATTCTTCACCAATTTCAGAATAGTATATTTGCAACACTTCCCATCATAATAAACCTTGAACTTGAACAATCTTTCCATCTTTCGTTTCCATTCAAAGTGCTCCTCGGGTTAAGTGCCTCCATAAAACTCAGGCAACTCCGTCTGTAACACCCTAGCTACCACGGAGCCTATGCGAGACCTTCCATGGCGACTCGGGGAGCTATAGCCTCCGGTTACCCGAAGTAGCATATATCAAAGAAGCAATAACGTAAGCAATTTAAATAAATAGTTTAACAATATCGGATTACAAAACCAACCAAAAATGTATTACAACGTTCTCCAACCAACATAGCATAAGTCTAATAAAAATGTAAATCAATAAAATGCAATGACAGCGGTAACAAGACTCCAACAACTAGTGATCCCATCCATGTCCCGTCACATAACTCTCAAATCATTACATGCTATGAGCCTGCTCACCATACGCCAACATCGATGGATCATAACAGATAAGAAACAATCGCATAAGTGTCAGTATGCAACAACCACAATCGTACCAAAGTCATCACCACACCACACCATACACAACACTCCAATTGGACTACCCATCGCAACAGATAGCCCCGCCACCAGTGGGGGGCCGCAGCCGTACCCACCAAATCCCCGCTCAATACGCGAGCGAACCCACTTCATTAATGTGCACATCCACCTCCGTGATGGGAGTCACGAGGGGCGGAAGATGGGGGTGAGACTATCTCCTAACGGCCCCACAAACAAACACAACAATAATCACCAACATCAACACCGCCATCGCCATATCAATCAACCATCACAATATCATATCACAAATATAAATCACATAACAATGGTACGATAGCAAAATTGAGTAAGGAAACCCTACCTCAAAGCAATACTCCTATCACAAGCAATCGATTACGATCCTTCCCAAATCCGTCACCTACATATCATAATTATGTATAACTACCACATGCTCATTCAATTAACCAAGAACCTAACCTAGACTCATCATGGCTTAATAGGAATCTCTACTTAAAGAACAAACTCGACTTTTCCTGATTTTCCAGCACAGGACAGGCTCACTATAAAATGCATAACTAGTTCCATAAAAATTAAATTGATTCAAGGTCAATTGGGTTGGAACCTCCAGACTCTTAGCTACAAATTATATCTAAAGAAGTTTTTCCAAATTCCGAACTTATCAAGGGTTTTCAGACCGATTTCCAAAAGCTGACAGAAACCGTCGCATAAAAAGTAATGCTTCGTAAAACGAGTTTAAAACATCATTTTTGGGAAATTCCAAATCCTATTGTCATATAGACTCTACAAATATGATTCATGAAAAATTCCTCGAAATGAATCGATAAAGAAGTTAGGGTTTCAAACCATTTTCCACAACACAATCAGATTCACGGACTTATCGGCGACAGGTTCATAAATAAATCACCTAGGACATTTTACACGGCAAAAGGATAGATGTAGAGTCATTGACTAACCATTCTAATTTTTACGAATCCTCTACTTTCCTTAACCAATAGATTCGACGAATGAGCAAATCCTCGTCAATGAAGGTGTGACCCATCATGGCTTTATACTTGTCATCCACATTGAACCGCGGGTGGAAATGCTTTGCAATTTTAGTGGTTAAACCTCCATTGACAATATGAGTAATCCCTTTTTCACATTTATTCAAAAACAACCATCGTTCTACCATCAAGTAGACTATATCTTGTTCAAACACGAAGGTGCCACTCACATTGAGATATGATTCGATAAGGGGAATATCAAATTCCGTCATGTTTTCGGCCTCCTTTCTAGCAAAAAGTGTGTTAGCCAAGAATCGTTGGGGATAAAGGATTCCCGGATGTTGGACAAGCAAGGCTGAAGTTAACTTGTAAGACGTGAATTCCCGTCCCGTTAGTGCTTTACAAAGGGGTTTTGGGTCGAAACCTCTTTGCTTCTTAAGACTTGTCACAGTTTGTTTAAGGCTAAATAGCCTTCTAATGTAATCCAGTCATTTTTTCGGGTTTCGTTCTCCAAACGAAACTCGACCCAAAATACACCTTCCTTCTTAAACATTTTTAATGAATTAATTAACTCAAGGGTAAGAGCTTGATAAGTGATTTCATGCATGTTGAATAAGTTTCCCATTCCCATACCAATGAACACTTTCCGCGTTTCGTCAATTTTTTTTAACTTCTCTAAAGTAGAATGACAAGCAAATTTGGTAGGGAGTGCCTTCTTCTTGGAAAATCGGGAAAAGGCTCCTTTGTGTTCTTCAGAAATTCGGAAAATATTTCAAGTTGCTCAATTATCACCTTATCGACCGCTATATCTTCATTCCCTTACTCATGTAACACTAGAGTCCCCTTAGAGGCCTAAACTTTTTGCCTCTTTGTGGTTGGAGGTGAATTTGGGGCATTAGCCTTTCCTTTTCCTTTGATTCTTCCCATTTGCTTCCCTTGTTTCTTGTTTTTGGTAGTTTGACAATAGCTTAACCTTTAAAAGATGCTCCAATATTGACTTGAATGATTAATTGAGCATAAATCCACCCTACAATTCTAGGATTCCAGATTTGAATGAAGAACCCTAACTTTTTCTTACTTTGGAATTTAGGTGATTTTTGTGTTTTGAAAAGCTAAAAGTTGAATTAGAGTTTTTAACTTGTCAAACTTGAACTCTTAAAACAAAGTTGAGATGATTTGGTGGTGATTTGAGTGAATTTGGTGATGAAAATTTTGAATTGAGGGAGAAAATGGGGTTAAATGTGCTTGTTGTTATGAGGAAGATGAAGGAAAGGAGTAAGAAGAATTGGGGATAAAAGGGGTCATCTCGGACGAGTGGACAAGCCAACTCGAACGAGTCAAGGCTTGTCTCGAGCGGGACATCACCCATCCCGGGCAGGATGTTGGACAGGAACATAGCTCAGGAAAAAGCTCTTCATCTCGCTCAAGTAAACCACTGCCTCGAGTGAGATGGTGCCATCTCGAATGGGACACCCATTGTCTCGCTCGAGATGTAGCACATGAACTTTTCTTCACTTTCTTCTTCGCCTACCTCGGGCGAGATAGGGTCTGTCTCAAGCGAGATACCCCTATGGGGCATCAAATTTTCCTCAAGTCCAATCCTTAGCAATTCTTCATCTGATCTTTATATGTGGGTGCTTTGATGACGGTCTTTTCAAACCGAAAGATCCCCACACTAGGTTCATGCTCCTACACACACTTTAAACACATCAAAAATCCATCCCTCACATTCTCTCATGCAAAAAAAAATAGTGATGTTACAAACGCAAAATGCAATAAATTCAATAGCATGCAAGTTAGGGAGTTAGACTATTATACAAATGATGGTTTAGAGAGGACTCCATCAAAATCTCCTTTCTTGTCTTGATCATGGGGTAAGAGCTAGGATATTGTTAATGTTGCTCAACGCCCCATAAAAGAATTCGAAAATTTGCTCGCTGTTCTTGAATAGTTCTTTCGAAGTCTTGGGCAAGCTCTCCTCTTCTGTCTCTTAAAGTCCAATATTGAAGAAGTGAAATTGGTATAGACTTAGCAATTGTTGACGGAGGCTACTTGGCATAGAGGTTCCAATATAGGGGTTGTACAATCATTCGAATTCATCATACCAAAGGCCATTAACTTGTTCCAAATTTTCCTCCATCGGGTGCATATCATTGTTGAAAACGACCAAAACTATTGAATCGTCAAAGATAACATCTTCATTATTCAAAATTGAGCTTCCAATTCTCTATCATTCATGTTACACGATTTGTCAAAGCTTTTGATGACGATTTCTTCTTCCAGTACATCACATTGTTCGTTTTCCTTTTGACTAGAGGTTCCCACAAGAAAGCAAGGCTCATCTAGACTTGGTGCCTTCATAGTCTTGACCAAGTTAAAGGTCACTTTCTTGTCTCCTACCTCCAAATTTAACATCCCATTTTTCACATCAATGACCGCTCTGGCGGTGTGTAGAAATGGTATTCCAAGAATTATCTGTATGCTAGCATCTTCGGCCATATCGATAATCACAAAGTCTACTGGAATGAATAATTTCCCAACTCTTACCGTCACATCTTCAAGGACTCCCAAAGGTCTTTTTGTTGAACGATCCGCCATTTGAAGCATCATGCTTGTACATTTGAGCTCTTTTATTCCTAACTTCTCACAAACGGAGTAGGGCATAACACTCACGCTAGCTCCAAGATCACATAGTGCTTTACTTATTCGGGTGTTGCCACTAGTTAATAGAGAAACTTCCCGGATCTTTTAGCTTTGGTGGTGAGGTTCCGTGAAGGATCGCATTACTTGTGTCGGTGAAAGCGATGGTTTCTATGACTCTAATTGATCTCTTCTTCGTAAGAATGTCTTTCATGTATTTGGCATAAGCCGGAACATCCTAATCATGATAGATTCTTCATCTTCATTTTCCTTATCTTCCAACCTTCTTTTTGAAGTGTCAACTTCATTGGTTGAGGTGTTCCTCGTTGCATCATCCTTTCTTGCCTTTTCCTTGTTCAATCCATGTTTTCCCAACTACTTATCGTTCTTCTGCTTGTAAAAAAAAATACTTCTCACCAACTAATCATATGTATCAGTTTATAAAATGGATGGGTAAGATATAATAATTTATTTTCGTAGTACTCTTTTTACTCATCTTTACTTTTTGTCACTTAATTTCCATTTACCAAGCCCTTATTAAAAATTAAGAAACCTAATTCTCTCTCTAATTCTCTCTCTCTCCTCTCAACTTAAACAATTTTCTTCAACTATGGATGAATTTAAGTGTAGAATACCCATCTAATTCGCTAATTTTGCATTATTATTAATCCTATCAATGTTTATCTTTCAATTTTGTATGTTTTAAATAATAATAGTACGGTCTTGAACCAATTAATTGGGTTTGTGTTAATTAACGGTAGAGGGATGGTGGTTGCCTGCGTTGGAGGACAACATGTCAAAGATATGGTGGCTGAGTGTCGTCCGTGAGAGGGGCGGCAGAGAAAGTGGGGCCGGCGGCCGACAGAGGAAATGAAGGGGAGATCTTTAATTTGGATAGGGAGGGCGGGAGAGGCGGCGAATGAACATTGAGCAGCAGTAGCAAAAGGGTTTCGACGGTGGTGTCTAGGCGGATAGCAATGGGTGGCCAAGGGATGGGTGGTGATGGTGGTAGGTTGAAGGTGGTTTGTGTATTTGAGAGTTACAGTGTATATAATGTTTTTTTTTCTAATGTAGTACACTTTTTAGTGAGGTAAAATGAGAAGAGTAGTATGGTCATTAGTGTATTATAATGAGTAAAATGCATACTACGAAAATTAAAGGTTCCTCTCCAATAATTTCCTATCTCATCAACTCACACAACAAAAAGAAATCCCTATTCAAATATTTTTCATTCTCTCTTCTGCTTTTCCCATTCTACACACACAAATCGTTTTCAACCTTCGGATATACTCCCTCTGTCAGATTTTAGGGAATTGTAATTAGTAATTGTATTGATTGATGATAATTGTGGTACATAGGGATACACTGAGGTAGTTATAAATCAAATGCACGAGAAAAAAAATGAGCAACACAAATTCGTTAAAACAATGAATGAAAAAAAAGTCTTATGATCTTTATGAAAATCGTATAAACAAATGCTAAGGACATGCATTGTTATAAAAGACAAGCTAAAGATTACTCAAATCTGGAAGAACTATATTTTCTTCAAGCAATCTCTTAATTATTTTACTTTATGACTAACACTTTGTTCTAATTATAATTTCATACTGCACATAATTGATTAACTAGTTTCTCAAAATTCAATCTTTTCTGAACTTTTTTAAAACACATTTCAATAAAACTTCCCACAATTTTTTGTAGTGCCAAAATATTATTTAGTGATCATAAGCCGCACCCAATTCTTAAGCACTTCACAATTTCTTGTCAATATATATA
>JAOWBH010130363.1:0-13761 GCA_028566215.1 Silene coronaria | reverse complement strand
TATGTAAAGTTTTTAAATCCATCATATTTCCGCTATGTTTTGGATGTTTATTCATTGTAAATCGCGAGGGTGTCACATAAGCCAGTTACAATCACCCAAATCTTAACCAATCGAACTGTTGTTGTAGCCTCAGTGATAAACTTACTACCAAGTATCCCAGCAGATCCTTTACAACATAAAAAAGCAAGATAAGGGTGCATTTGATCCATATGACACCTTATTTCTCTAAAATTGTTTATTGTTTATACACATTTGACTTGGAGTATTTTTTAATATCAATTGACAGGTTAAAGATACTCTACAGGAAGAGCACTCTTGGTTGCGTGCGCAGCTGAATGAATTTGATCTTAAAAAATTGCGCTTATACCTTGGTTGTAGTAACTGTAGTACATGCAGCAGTGAAGACATAGGTGTTGCATATGCATGTCATGCGTGCTTCAAACAAAATGTTATTTCCTCCCCAAGGTAAAAATCTTTAGAAATGCACGTGGCATGCACACAAGCTTATAAACCGCTTACCACCTTAAATCGTGTAAATACAGGATGAATATGACATTTGAGCAGCAGATGAAACTGGAGGTTATATTTTTACTGCGTTGACTGAAAACGCGGAAATACTACTAGAAGTTGATGCAACGACTGTAACACCCCGTATTTTATTAAGTTGGATAAGATTCTTTTAATTACTATATTGGATTTATTTGGATCATTTAACGATTTTTCGTTTCTTTTACGAGTCCTTTATAAAAACCCATCCTTAGTGGACTAAAGACGGATTTGGAAAAAAGTCATCCAATTTAGCTATTTTGAGTTATATCGATAAATTAGCAAATTTCGTTAAAATCCGCTAATTTAATAAATATCGCTAATAATTCCGATTCGAGCTAATATTGAATTATTTCCGTTAACGAGTTGAGTTTATGTTTATTTTAATTCAGTAAATTTATTTAATATTGATTCCATTTCATTTCTTAAAATTTCTCTTAGATCGATTTATTTTAACTCGAGACGGTTTTAGAAACTAGCGAAATTACTTAACGATGAAGAAACATATGTATAATAATACCAGGCAGGCATGCTGCTCCTTCATTTCCTAACCTTCTGCCGTCTTCTTTCTTCTTTCCTCTTCTTTTCTTCTGTTTTTCTTATTTATTAAATTTTGATCCAAAAATCGATTATGGCGCATCCGTTTCTCATCCGTTTTTAACGATTTTTGTTCCATAGTGTTCCACTCTTTGTTCCTGTCAGTCTGTTCTGCTGAGATGGACGGTCCGGTAGAAGAATTTTACGTCGTAGAGGATTAGTTCGTTCGAAAAAAGGTAATAATGACGGGTTACTCGATATTACTTGTAAAATATATTTATTTTTAATATTGGTTAGTATGTGCTATATTTGAGACAATGTACAGTGATATATATGGATCATTTTGGAGGATAATTAGTCAGTTGTATAGTTGAGATGGTGTATACTGATATTTGGAGATGATTGAGACGGTGTATACTGACCTATATGGATCATTTGGGATACTAATTAGTGTGTTTTATAGTTGAGACGGTATACACTGACATACATTGCTTATTTTGGGATGCTAGTTAGTGTGTGGTATACTTGAGACGGTGTATGCTGATAAATATGGATAGTTTTGGATAAATTTACTCGTCAATTTGGACAACGGGAAACAAATATTGTTATATGGACTTGTCTTGCTATATATTTATTTTGTTGCAGGTGATTCGGTAAGTCGTATAGGTTTTATATGTACTGTAATTATGTTGGAACAGGTACAGATTGCAAATTGGGTTGCACTGCTAATATAGGGTGGCATTTTTTTATATTTATATGTTTTGTTTCCGTTCCCGTATTGTGTATTTGTTTCAGCCCTTAGGTTTTATGGTTAATCCATGTTTGTTATGAAGTAAATTGGGTCTGTCTACGTCGTTCTAGTGCTAATCAAGCCATTTGTTTTAATCTAGTCTTCGGATCTCGGTACGGTTATGTGCTGAGTGATGGTACAAGGTTACTCAACCTTGGTACGGTTAGGTACCAGGCATCAGGTCTTGTCACGATGGTCTCGTATTCGGACCTTGGTTACGGTTATGTGCTGAGTGCTGTGTATGTAGTTACCCGAGCCTGGTACGGTTAGGTGTCCGGTTTTGTGTCTCGGGTTTGCGGGTTGTATCGCAATCGCTGCATCGGGTATCTGTTTTGATCTTGAGAGTCGGTGTTGAACCTCCGGAGGTTCAATATGGGATTAAGCTAAGGATACACCTTTTTATTATAGTCCGTGATTGCATTTTCTTAAATTTTGGAGAGTCCGAGATCCTTTGTATATTTTATTCGTATGTTGTATTTATTTTATAATTGTAGTCATTTGGTTAAACAGTCTTCAAATGTTTTCAGTGAACTCCGCGACTGTGCCTCGAAGTTTTAAAAAAATTACGTATTTTTCGCTGCTAATTATGCATTTATTCTTTTATATAATCGCGGGGTTCACAGTCTAAGACTCAGCGGAAGCTAAAAAAAAGTGAGCACGCTAGGTGAAACCCCCATCCTCGCCCGCGGCTAAGCTCAATCACATTCACATTCTAAATTCACTGCTCATCTTTCACCAGCAATATCAAATGGATCACTGCAAAATATAACAAAAGAAACAAAACAACAAAACCACAAGGTCAGTATACTATTCATCACAAACTAGCATCACAAAGAAAATCACAACATAATCAAATCGATCTCAATCATCCCCAAACTCCGAGAACTAGTGTCCGAACCGCAGCTCGGACACGACTACTCACCGAAGCGAGTAGCCCTCCGGATGACCCATCGCAACTTGTAATCCACCCTGCCGGTGGGAGACCGCGCCCTAGCCACCAAAATTCCCGCTCATCGCAACGAGCAATACCCAGATCATTAATGTGCACATCCCCTTGTAACGGAAGCCACAAGAGACGATACATGGAGGTGAAGACCATCTCCCGACAATGGCTCCACAATCAATCTCAACAACAGTACTAACATCATAATCATATCAACATCTTCACAATAATCACAATCACGTAATACACATCATATAGCATACTAAGTAGGAGAACCTACCTCGATAGAAAATCCGGGAATTAACCACAACAATAATCAGCTAAAATCACTCCTCAACGAAGTCATCACCTAAATAACAATATGAATACAATTAATACGTATTACTACGACGATCTTCTAAAGAAATGCTATTAAAAATACTTAATCAACCCAAATTAGGGTTGAGACCAAAAGTAAAACGAACAATGACTACATTTAACACCCTTAAAATAAAAATTGAGTTAGCTTAGAAATACGTGGAAAATATTTTCTGCAAAATCATATTTTACAAAGAAAAAGGAGAAAATGTAATGCAAAATTCAAATTTTATTAGTAAAGAAAATCGTTTATCGATTTGGAAATCGAATAGAAAATCCGTAAATAACAAGGAATGGAAAAGGGAAAGAAAAGAAAGGGTGTACGACGACTGTAGATAAGAATGTGTACTAATACGTACATAAAACGTTACTTCAAGATGAAGTACACGGGAGTTAAGTTAAGTAACTTAACGTTAGTATCGTATTGTAACTAAAACTAACCCGGGTACAATTAGAATTAACCTCCTATATATCTGCCAATTCACCCTTAGCTATCATTCTATATCATTTTATCATTCTTGTATGAAAATAAAAATAAAGAAGAGTGTGGAAAGGGTAAGGGGGGCGTGAGGTTGAACAAAAGAGGAAAAGGGAAGCAAGCTAAGCCTTATTTATCATCAAACTCATTCAATTTTCTTCATTAATCCTCTTAATCAATTGTAAGTATGCTTAAATCCTTAATCTAATATTAATATTTTAGGTTATTCCTTACTAATTAGAGCTTATTATGTTATAAAAAGGTGGATTTAACCTAAGAAGGAAGAATTATAAAAAGGTGCAAGACGGTCTTAACAAGGTAATTATAATTTCATTTCAAGGGTTAATTTTGATTATCTTTGAGTAGATGGAGGTTGTTTGGGTGTGAAAAGTTTATGTTTTTGTATGATTAGGGACTTAATTAACATATTCATATGAATTAAGGAAAATATTTTGGATGATAATCCCGTTTTAAGTGAGTTTAGGGTATGAGCATGCTGAAACCGAAGCTTATTGATTTTGCCCAGAAACTTTGTCAGACTTAAACATAGTTTTTTGACTTGAAATACTCAGAACTGGGAAAAGTCGTGCAAGAACAATATTTTTGATCATTGTCTTAGAAGTTATGAATGCTTTGCTCAGATGAGTCAAAACTGTTTTTGCAGGGCTGTAAAATTAGAAGGGCTGTAAAGATCAGACCATAACCTATGGAAAACAAATGATTTGGGAAAACTTTATGCATAAGAGTTTAGATCTTGTTCTTAGTTTTCCAAGCATATAAAGATTATCTTCATATGAGTTGTAAATCAAGAGTTATGATTTATTTGGTGAACTGGATCTGGAATCGTACTGAGTTAATAATCCGATATAGAGTCAGGTTTAAAGCCGGTTTCAGGAATGAAGGAATATGTTTCAAAGAAAATTCACTCAGGGTTAATTGTCAAACATTGAATCAAATTTTCAGAAAGGTAAGGCAAGAATGTAAAGGGTCAGAATTGCTCTTTTACAGGAAGTTAGTATAGTTTGGCTTAAAACACGAATCTAAGGTTTCAAAATGGATACGTTTTATGACATGAAGTTATTCATATAGATGTTATATACTCGGATATGAAAATTCATGGCTAAAAGAGTTGTATTTTATTTTTATATGATTTTTATACGAAGATGGGTCGAGCTGCAAAAACCGAGCTAAAGCATTTTAAGTCTAAGTGTCTAAAAGTCTAAAGAATGAATGAGTTATGAGTTAAAATGATTTTTATGTAAAAGAAACCTAAGATGAGGTATTATTATTTATTTAATGGAAATTTATGAATTGGACCTCATAATTTGATTAATAGTAAGGCCCGATGGAAAAAATAACATTTGGACTCATTTGTGTGCACAACGGGAATAACCTTATTATTATTTTTTATGCCGCCTTGTTTAGGAGAAGTTCGAAATCCTAGACGTAGGTTACTCTCATGTTAGTCGTGGAGAAGTTCGGACATCCGACTGGTTTTGGAGAAGTTCGGACTCCTTAACCTATTTTTATTTAGCTAGCACACATGAAGAGTATATGGGTTTCTGTCGTCTAGGGAGAAGCTCAGATTTCCTGGGAGATTGGCCAGTCTTAGACTTGGGATCATGTTTTGTTGGTCCTACCATAGGCACGTCGTGGAGAAGTTCGGACTACCGGCGAGTTGCGGAGAAGTTCGAACTCCCCAACAGGTTCGTATATATTCTATTTTGGGCAATATTATAAAATTTTTCTATGTGTGCCAGTTTAAACGCGAGGCACTGGGTGTATGTATTGTTGTGCCCTGTTATTTTTATTTGGGTGTTACACCTGACGGGTTCCTATGTACCGTATGTACTTCAAAATTTGGCAGTATTATAATACTTTCCAAGTTTGTATTAAAAGACGAGTCGTCACATTTTTTTTATTTTATAAAAAGAACTATTTAAGAATCAAATTGGTAAGTAATGGTTTTTAATTACATTTATCAGTTTCTTGTCTACTTGTTATAACTAGCTCTACTTATAGTTCGATGATATTAAACCTGGAACTGAACTTGTAATTACTCCCCACTGACTGTGGAATTTTATTTAAATAAACTTGCAGGTTGACCGTAGATGGCTGGATACGGGGCATTGAGTGGAGAGTTTCCTTATTATTTTATCAACTGTTATTTACTTTGAAAAGTTTTATGATTGTAAAATTTTGTACACTTTTCCTTTAAGTTGTCTACGAAAGAATTTGGTTATTTTAAGGTTGTTTTCTTGGAAAGGGGTCCTAATGTAAAAGTTTATGCAATATGATGTTTCTGCCATCTTATTTGACTTGGTTTAACTTAAATTTAGCTTTTATTAGTTTCTATTTGTTGTGAATGTTTTAAATTGTTTCACTTTGACGGCTCCTGTTTTTTTGGGATTGTCACAATTGGTATCAGAGCGGTTAAATCCTAAAATTTTATACAACCGTTCGAATGATTTTGAATACATTTATACTTGAAGTTTTCAAATGTTATTTGAAAGAGTTTGAAATATTCTTGAATTATTAAGCCCTTTTGTGTGAGGATGGGGTAGTATATTGGGTTATGCATTTGTGACTCCCTATTCACCTATTTCCCTATTCCCCCACATATTACTTAATTGATTCACATCAATCATTGTAGTCTCAATGATCGTATGTATAGATGGTCATTTATATAAGTGGATTGTTCAGTATATGGTAATGGGTAGCTATGCTACTATAATGTAATTTTTTTTTGTCGTGAAGAAAATTTAGATTATTGTAAATTGTGAGTGTTGGGTAATTGTCATTCACTTGACCTCGGCATATGAATGAGTAGCTTGGAGTTTTACACTAAGTGTTGAATATAGTTCATTATTGGACCTTTGACATTATTGATGTTGAAATTGAGATTTTCGGCGTTGTGCCAGTTTTACTTTGGGGTCCTTCAATGACCATGGTCTTATTATTGAGACAAGTTCTCTAATTGAGAACGACATTGGGTTATGATATTTTGTTTTTAAATCAATATTGAGATTAAGATATTATTTTGCGGTTTTACCGCCCCTTCATTCGCCCTTGTCCTTGGCCTAGGTTTGACGATGACCATATGATACTTAAGAAACTGATCCATTTGGTTATATCAATAAAAGGAGCCTTGAATAATTGTATTTTGAGTTCAAAATAGTAAGTTGAGCATGAATTAGTTATGGTGGTGATGAAATAGTGTCACATAGAAATGATTTTATTGCCTTATTGTAACTATGGTTGTTCGGGGATGTATCATAATATATTGTTTTCGTGAAGTCTATAAGGATGAGATATGGCTAAAAGGATTATTTGGCTAACTTATTATGTATACTATTAGCACATATTTTATAATTTTAGACTAATTCAAGTATATATTGGGGAAGCTTAAGATGAAGTAGTTTGAGTAGGAATGTGCATTTTCATACAAAGACGAGATGATGATGGTAAAGGATTAAAAAAAGTTGAGAGGATGATGGAGAAGGATTAGCAACCTTCCTAAAAGCAATACTTTATTTGATGGTAACTAATAGTACCCCTATACCCTTACCATCTGGCCAAAGTATTGTATTGACCGCAATACCACTACCTTGTATCTGGGAGTACCAATAACCATTGCGGAAGTTGAATTTTCTTCCGATTTATTGGAATTTAAGTTAAGGGAATTTGAGGTTATCCTTGGAATTGACTGGTTGTTTAAATATCAGGTAATATTCATTGTAGAAACCAAAAGTTATCTTTGGGATCACCTTTAGAATACCCAAGGTACTTATCCGGAAATTTTTGAGTAACCAAAGATGAAATGGGTAGCTGTTTCCCGAATGTACAATCTACTTAGGAAAGAAAACCTAGGATATTTGCCCCATGTCGAAAAATTAGGCAATGAAATTGAAATTTATGAGATACTTGTAGTTAAGGAATATACGGATATGTTTCATGATGAATTTCCTGGAATACCACCAGAAAGAGATATAGAATTTATGGATTGGATATCCGGAACTGCACTTATTTCAAAAAAGCTCATTATCGTATGGCACATGCTGAATTGCCAGAGTTATAGGAACAACAGATAGAAGATTTGTTGGAAAAAGGGTTCATCCGACCTAGTACAAAATCTTAAGAGTATCAGTGCTCTTTGTGCAAAAATAAAAAGTATGGAAGTCTGAGATTCTGTGTTGAATATCGAGAAGTGAATAAGGTCACTATTAAGAACGGTTATCCTCAACCTAGAATAGATGATTTGTTCGATCAATAGGAAGGAGCAGGAATATATTCAAAGATCGATGTTAGATCAGGTTATCACCAAATCCCGGTTCAAAAGGAAGATAACCCAGAAACAACCCTTAGAACCTAATATGGACATTATGAATTTGTGATAATGCCATTGGCAAATGCCCTTGCCAAATTTGTAATTTGTATTTATGGATCAGGCGAACCGACCTTTCGTGAATTGTTGAATATATGTGTGGTCGTATTCATTAATGATATTTTAATCTACTCAAAGGATGAGGAGGAACATACAAAACATCTTGGGCTAGTGCTTTATATTTTAGGGAAAATAAGTGGTACGCTAAATTTTCCAAATGTAAATTTTTGGGTTATGGAAGTAGCATTTTTGGGTCAGTGATTACTATGGAAAGAATGAGTGATCCATCTAAAGTAAGAGTCGTGGTAGAATGGAAAAACCCGACTAATGTTAATGAAATTAGAAGTTTTCTTAGGTTGGTCGGTTATTATCGCTAATTTATAAAGGACTTTTCCAAAATAGCTAGACTAATGACTAATTTGTTAAAGAAGGATTACAAATTTATCGGGTTTGAGAATTATTAAAAAGTATTTCAAACGTTGTAAGAAAGGTTAACCAGAACCCCAGTACTCACCATACCTCACCATACCTGAAGACGGAGCAAGTTTTGATATTCATAGCGATGCATCTTTGGATGGCCTCGGAGATATTCTAATACAAAATGAATAAGAAATAGATTATGCATTGAGGAAATTAAAGAGTCATCAAAGGAATTACCTGACCCATGATTTGGAATTGGCATCAATAGTTTTATCCCTTAAATTTTGGAGACATTTTCTTATTACATTATCATGTTGTAGTTTACAAAAGGTTCAGAGTACGTATTCACTAAAAAGGACTTGAATCTACCACATTTATGATCTTGAGAAAATTGTCGATAAGGAAAGAAAAATGTTGTACCTGATTTCCTTAGCCAAAATACTGTACACCGAGTAATTTCAAAAATAATTTTGGCTAATGGGCTATATGATGAGTTGCGAAAATCGGATATTAAAATAACTACCTTGGAAGTTTAAGCAAGATTCAATGACAACTGAGATTTTACAACAAATTCGGATTCAATAAAGGGAAGGCCCATTTCTAGAAAAGTTAAGTGGAGTTAAACAAGAAGGTAAAACTCAGTATTTTGAAATCAATAGTGACGACTCTTTATGGTCCATAAAGGATGGGTATACCTAATAACGAGAATCTTAAGAACGAAATTCTGAAAGAAGGTCGTTGTACATCGTACTTGATTTAAGATGTATAAAGACTTAAAGCGAAATTATTGGTGGCCAACAATGAAGAGGCAAATTTGAATTTTGCGAGTAGATGTTTATCTTGCCCGAAAGTGAATTTGAACATCATAAGCCTATTGCATTATCACCAACCCTTACAGTTCCTATTGGGAGATGGGATTCAATATCAATGGATTTTATTATAGAATTGGGTAGGACTTCACCCGATAAGGATGCAATTTGAGTTTTGGTAGACCGTTTTACAAAAATGGCACATTTTATACCCATTAGAAGAACTTGAACCTTTGGTGAGAGTTTTGTAATAGGATGTGATTGTGTGAGGTAAAATTTTTTTTTTTTTACTTGAAATCAATTTGATTATTGGTAGTGCACTATATCTTTCCAACCTTCTACCTTTAAGATTTCTAATCTTTACCTTTTCGCTTATTAGACGTTGTTGTTTCCCCGATATAGAGGTTCAGACACTCATATTGTCTCCCGTTTAACTAATGTCTTAATTATTTCAAATTTACTACCTGGTATATTTTCAAGTTTATGTTATATTTTTGAAACTAGACTTTTGCTAAGAAATTGAAAATGGATTTTTCACTATTATCTTCGAACGAGCGTTCAGTTGATGTTAGAACATGTTATTGGAGACGTCTAATAACAGAATCTGCAATTACTAATGCCCGATTATAGTATTTTTTTTCGGTTTTAACAAGTCTTTGTTATGAATTGATAGTGTCCTGACTACAGCAGGAGTCCTTACGTCCCATTAATGAAGATTTGCACTTTTGAGAATTTGATTTAATACTTCTGGAAGAAAGTAATTTTTAAGGATTATTACTCCTTGTATATACTTATAATTGTTGTTTTGAAAGTTGTTTTATCCTTGCAAATTCAACATTTTATATTTTCAAGTTTCGAGAGCGAAACTTCTTTTTAGGGGGAATGAACTGCAATACCCCGAAAATTTGAGTCAGCTTAGAAATACGTGGAAAATATTTTCTGTAAAATAATATTTACAAAGAAAAAGGAGAAAATGTAATGAAAAATACAAATTTTATTAGTAAAATTAATCGTTTATTGATTTGGAAATCGAATAGAAAATCCGTTAATAACAAGGAGTGGAAAAGGGAAAGAAAAGAAAGGATGTACCACGACTATAGTTAAGAATGTGTACTAATACGTATATAAAACGTTACTTCAAGGCGAATTACTCGGGAGTTAAGTTACGTAACTTAACGTTAGTATCGTATTGTAACTAAAATTGACCTGAGTATAATTAGAGTTAACCTCCTATATATCTACCTATTCACCCTAAGCCATCATTCTTGTATGATAAGATAAAAAATAAATAAAAATAAAGAAGAGTGTGTAAATGTAACACCCTCATTTATATAAGAGCCTTTAGTAAGACATTCTCAGATAAATGAAACTATTACCATCTCGGTTTCCCGAGGCAGTGAATAACAAAGTAAAACAAGCCAAAGTACATTAATATAAAACTTAATAATGGCCATATTACAATTTACAAACTAAATTAAACTAAATAAAATATGAATTACAAACTCGCAGCGGATTAATAAAATGTCGTCTAACAAATTACTAACTAAGTTATCTAAGACTTCTAGTCCAGTCTAACTCTCACGCAAGCTCCCAGCTCCCAAGACCGTTATCTCAAATACCTGTCAGTCAATCCGCTCCCCAATAATTGGTTCATCGCAAGTGTTTATGGAATACACGGTCAACCAAACTATTGAGTAGGATAAATCAACAACAATATATAATAATCCAATGAACACACAATTATGCGAATACATTAATCATTCTCCGAAACACCCATACATTCTCCAATTCCCTTACACTCCGAGACACCCATAATACTCCAAGACACCCATAATCCTCTGAGACACCTATAATACTCCGAGATACCCATTCATACTCCGAGACACCCAATAAGCCAAGCAACAACACATACATGAATATAATCCAACCATCACAGATACTCCATATTAACAAGAATACATTGCCAATCTCATCATAACCAGAAACATAAATATAAACATTGACACATTAGTTGAGTAGATATCCTACCTTTAAGCAATTCCAATAAAATAAGCAATCCGATAGAAGCTAGCCAAATTAGGAGTATTCCTCAATGAAACCGTCACCTAGCAAATAATTATAATTCACACAATAAATAACTAACCAATTTAATTACGTAAATACTTAACCAATAAGCCTTTTTAAATAATTATAACTTTTATATATTATTATTAATAACTATAATCTAACTTTAATAATCATTTATTAATATTATGATACGATTTAACTACGTAAATCACATTAACTAATAAATAAAATCTTGACTCGATAAAATAACCCGACTTTTATAATCTCCAAACACCCACAATCAAGCCGTGTGGCTCAACCACTACACCACACCCCACCTCCATCTACACCACCCAACCAACACCAGCCACAACCATCCACCACCTGACGCAGCCCCCACGACTAGCAACCATCACGACCGTACCCAGCACCTCCTGAAAATCGAACCCAACATCCCAAACACAACCCAACTTCCTGCCACCTTTAACCCCAAAACGGCCACCTCGCTCGCCCTCTACCACCACCATCTACCCTGACAGAACCACCATGAATACCTCCTAATCCCGACGCCAGACAACCCAATACCGACCCAGCAAAACAACGCTCTAACCCATATTCGAAGATGCGAATTTGACTACCTACCTGCAACAACCGTAACAAACACCACCTTAACCACCACCACAACGCCCTACAGTGGTCGACTCTACCCATCCATCAACCCTGACCCAGGTTCAACCCAAACCGTACAAAGGGTGTCAAAACAGACGGGTACAATAAACAATACAATCCGGTTCAAAACTGAAGCTAGGATGAGTCAACGGCTGTCAAACAGCCACCACCCACGTCGGTCAAGGTCTAGTCATGGTCAAAGTCACGGTGGTCAATGGTCTGACGGTCAACGCTCGGTCTATGGTGGTCTACGATTGATGAAGTTGTAATAAAGATGAGTTATGTAATTTATAAAATGGTTTTTACGAGGTTACCTTTTAGCCTTGTAACAGAATTTAATATGAGATTCAGATCTTATTTCTCCCTTGAATTTCTCTCTTTCTCAATTTTGTTATTATTGTGAAACAACCAAAAATATTGTGGTAGGGTATGAGATGGGTATCTATACATATGAGGTTAGGAGGGTTCTTATTATTTTTTATTTTTATTTATTATTTTATTATATCTATCGTACTATTGCTATTGGGTAAGCCCTCATAAGAAAACACCTTCCTCCTAGCCCAACACATCACACGCCCCATCCACCACACATACCGATTTATTATTTCCGTCACGCATTGCCATTTACGTACTTTATATTAATGTATAAATGAAATATAAATTAATATCAAATTATTGTATTATTATATTATCTTAAAATACGGGGTGTTACAGTCTTTCCCACTTAAAAGGAACTTCGTTCTCGAAGTTCAAGACACTACAACATATTAAATGTATCCAAAATTTACGGTATTACATTCTACCCTCATAAGAAATTTCGTCTTTGAAGTTTCTGCAGATAACTCAAAACCATCACAATTAACAAACAAGCTCATCATAATTAATGTTCATATGAACTTGACTAATATTAGGCAATTATTTAGAATATAGAATGCATTCCATTAAATCGTATATTTTAGCACACACTGCGAAAATTAACACAAATTTATTAGTATCACATTCTACCTCCCTAATAACAAACTTCGTCCCGAAGTTTACAAGTCACTACTTTACTAAAATATTACGAGTAATAACCACCTAAATCTACCCATTATTCAATTTACGAGTTAAGTCCACATACTAAGCAACTAATTACTCTTCGCCCCATTCCCTTGCTCCGTGCTAGCAGCTCCAGTTAATTTCCCTCCGTTGCTTTGGTCTCCACCATTGCCTTGGCTCATATATGAACCTCTTTTATAGCTCTGACTGTTGTTGAAGTTCCTCTGATTGCTCCACCCACTAGGATTCCTGTTGCTTCCCACACTCGGTGCCGGGGTTTGATATCCTCCCTGATTTCCCCTCAACACAACTCTACAATCAATAATCTTATGTCCTAACTTTCCACATTTAAAGCAACCCACATCTTGTGGTCTAAAGTCATCACCAGACCTGCTACTACTCGTCCGGCCAAATCCACCTTCTGATGCCAATGCTCCAATGGTCACGTACCCCTTATATGGATTACTACTAAGCTTCTTATTATTTCCCGCTTCTTCACTACTAACTTCAGCCTTTCTCTTCCCACCCTTCTCCTTCTCCTCCTCCTTTATCATCTCCGCAATTGTATCAGCATTACCAGCCCTCCGGTAAAATTCATCCACAGAAGTGGGTACCTGTTGGAGTATGTGTCCTCAACAATAGTGCAATTACATATTTAAATCTCATAACAAGAATACATAAGGGATGATCCTATCATATATAGTCGACTGGTCAACATTAATCGGTAATGATTGGCTGACTAGA
>JAOWBH010130252.1:0-13763 GCA_028566215.1 Silene coronaria | reverse complement strand
ATTTTCCTACAAAACATGTTAGCATGCAACAAATACTACAAAACACAAGTTAGCTCACAAAATAGCAAGATAAAACACAATTACCATGCAAATATAAGTTAAAATAGGGAGAAAATATGTATAAAATATGAGCTTATCAGTATGGTGTCCACTCTGTTCATAATTCCTTTTGGTAACACAAAAATAGCAGTCCAATAATTGTACATAGTAGATAGCACTGAGTTAACCAACACTAACCTACCAGCATAAGAGAGTTTCTTGGCACCCAGGCTCCTAATTCTTTCCACAATCTTATCAATTAAAACAGCACACTCACTCACTTTTTCTCAGTCTCCCTGCAATGATTGGGACTCTTAGATACTTAAAAGGTAAAGTACCCTCAGTAATACCAGATAGTGACAAAATCTCCTTCTTTAGATTAACATCACACCCTGAAAATATGCACTAGACTTCTGTGCATTCATATTAAGCCCAGATGCAACTGAGAAAGCAGAATAAGCCCTTAAGAGGACCATACTTAATATTAAGTGGATTTGTACCCAAAGCACTAACTAACCCATTTTATGAGTTGGCCCAATTTATTAACCCAGAAATAAACCGATTTGAAGAGATTGGATAACAAAATCAAGAATCAAACAGAGTTAATCAGACAGCTAAAACCTAGTTGGGTTAGAGGAGTTTGTTCGAATGGGGATTTTGAAGTGAAACAAAGGGCAAGGGGATACAAAATCCTCTTTTTAGGATAACAAATGAAGGAGGAAAGATTTAAAGGAATCGATGTCCCCTTATTTAAAACAAATCAAAATATGTTCAACATCGACAAGATTTGAAAGAAAAATGTATTCTAATACACACATACTCTAATCCGCCTTCCCTTCTCTTGACTTATTCCCTTCCCCTCTATCCCCTTCTCTCCCTCACCCCCCGCTTGCTTTCAAAACAAACCATTTATCAAGTGTAACACAAAGTACAACCCGAAATATGAAGACAAATAGTATAGTCCATATAGGTGTGGTCAAACATTCGAGCTGCCCCGATAAGCCCATACCCGCGTGACTGGCTCATCCCGGCCTGTTAAAAAGTAGGGTTGGGTCCGGGTCTAACAAACCTAACCCGACCCAATTGTGGAGCCAGAGCTGCCTCTAATTTGATATTCTTTGAAAATAATATCAAACCGGATGAATCGACCACTTCAAACCTACCCTCGACTCGGACCGGGCCAGTTTTGGGTCCATCCATCAAGCTCGGTCTGTGTTGACCCGCCCTCACCTCGAGCCAGTTCTGTGTCCGCCTAGACAAAGCCCGGGTCATCCCCGAACCGGTCAGTGAGCAGTACCACCGTTAGACACGTACTTGGGAAGCAACATGAATGGGAAGTATGGAAGCCAAGACAAAGTAGAGATTCTCTCTTGTGTTCTACTACAATCCTCCGGGAAATTGCTGTGTCATTTCCTTCATTTTCTGGCAATTTCCACTTCCCCTAAATGACATCTAAACTGCTGACCATCGTTGTTATGAAATTCAATAATTGACCAAATCCTATAAGCTTCACTTTCATTCTCATTTTCTGTATTTTTTTACTTGTTTATTTAATGGCCTCTTTTCCTTTCAATTTTGAACCTCTACACCCCTTTCTCAATTGAGGTATTTCTATGTGTCTCCTAATTATCTATTGTTATATGATTACATCTCTTTCTTTATCCTACATATAATAATATAATTGAAAACGTTTATCCAACCTGTTGAGTATATACTTCCTGCCTAGTGCTTGGTGGCGTTGGTGCATACAACAACAGGATTAATAAATAATGCCAATGAAGGAACATACTCCACCATTTGTTACATAACATTTTTTTTAACAGCTTAGCTTTTATGGTGTTTTGATTGATAAAGAATATAATTGAAAAAAAAGAATTGTGATTCTAATTAGTCACAACTCACCATATTTATTTATTTATTCAAAGTCGAAGGTGAAGGTGAAACTGTTTTTAGTGGCTTAGTGGTGTGTTTGGATAGCAAAAGTGGAGGAAAAGGGAGAGGTGAGGGATGGAGGGAAAGGAAGGGGAGGGGAAATTGGAGGTGGTTGTTTGGATACAATTTTCCTCCAAATCTTTCCTACCGAGGAGAGATTTTGATTTGCCTTGGAGAATGAAAAATGAATTCCTCCAATTCCTTCACTCTTTGTTCCCTCTATCCAAACAAAGGCATATTAAATCCCTACTTTCCGTCCCTTTCATTTCCCTTCAAATCCCTCCATCCAAACAAGCCATGAAAGTCTTAGGGATTTGATAGGGGCGATAAGCTGGTAGATTTTAGTTGTGAAATTATTATTAGTTAAGATTAGACCAACATTTTTGAGGTATGTAGTGCTTAAATCCTGATTCCTGACCTATGGGAGATTGATTGAATACATCAATAGACAATGTAATCGCAAATGATTAAAATGCTAATACTTCTGATCATCCAGTTACATGAGGATGAGGAGGATACTTGTGATATTGGCCATATGGCTTATGGCTTTGCGCTTCACATGGGCTCTCTCTGTTCACTCTGATGGGTTGATGAAAGTAGAGCTAAAGAAGCGGCCTTTGGACTTGGAAAGAGTGAGAGCTGCAGGGCTTAATGCTAGAAGTCGCGGTACAAAGCTTACTGATTTGGAATCAGCTATTGTTTATCTGAAGAATTACATGGATATCCAATATTATGGGGAGATTGAGATTGGTACCCCTCCTCAGAGATTCAATGTAATCTTTGATACTGGCAGCGCGACTCTTTGGGTCCCTTCATCTAAATGCTTCTTTTCGGTTAGTTTTAACTGTTGCTGTCAGCCATTGTGTTATTGTTCTTCCTTAATGTAATCTTCTTTATGATTATACTTGCTAATAATTATGAGCAGATTGCTTGTTACTTTCATTCTAGGTACAACTCAAGGCTGTCCAGCACATACTCCAGCGTCGCTGGTACTTCACTTATTCTCTTAGTGTCTTGGTGATTAGGGAGCTTCACATGCAGGTCGTGTTTGATAGGTGTAATCCCTTGTCAATATCATGGGATCCAATTTGTACAAATAGAACAACAGCGTTACTTCAATACCTCAAAGGCCCCCACCAGCTGCGAGCTAAGGGGTCGGACATACACAGCCTTGCTCCAAGAGTTGGAAAAACAGAGAGGTTGTTTCCGAACGTCCTATAATGAAAGTAACATCAACATTTACACTGACTACTATTTCACACTAAAAAGGATCACAGACGTTAATGAGCCTTTTTTTTTTTTTTCTAATTTCTTTGTTTCCCATAGCTAAAAATGAGAGAGGTCTTCGGCTCCATTGGCAAACCCCTTTTGTTACACAGAATGTGGAAACTATAGGAGCGCAGTCACAGGGAGGAAAGTAGATTGGTGTTTCCATGGAATTATATTGAATAACGTCATCATGTTACTTGAATGGGGCTCCCATTACTATAATGGGACTTGGGATTGCATCCATCCACCCTCAGTTTCTTCCACCCATGTCTCTGCTCTTATTTCTACTAGTGAAGATCCCACTAGGCTACTACATTGTAGCAGACTAGCGTGATTTACCTTCTCCATATGTCTAAACATGCCTTTATTTATGCAAATGGAGCTTTCACCGCTAATGTTTGTTACTCTTTTTTGACAGGAAAACCCTGCAAAATTCCTTATGGTTCTGGATTTGTTTCTGGCCTTTTTAGCCGTGATAATGTGCATGTCGGTGGTCTGCTTGTTAAAGATCAGGTTCTTATTATAACTCTGTTGATCAGTTAGCTAGTCGTGAACTACGATGATTGTTGTCTGAACTATGACATTTATATTTCAGCTGTTTGTTGAAGCACGGATAGAAAGATCTTTTGACCTCATACTCACACAATTTGATGGGATACTTGGGTTAGGATTTCAGGAAATCTCTGTTCGGCAAGCCACCCCATTATGGTACATTATTTTGCAATCTATGTTCTTACACCCCTTCCCCCTTCTCACAAAATACATAATATTATGTCTTACTGTTTGGTTTATCTCAAGTACATGCTCCCCTAGTTGGGCAGAGTTACATGCCAAGGAGTTCTTAATCCAAGGATCATATACATTAGTAACTTTATCATGTGCTACTTCCGATAATTATTGCCCTAGATATACAAGGTATATGCTACAATGATATGGATCTTGGGAGAACCAAGGGTGGTAGAACCCAATTCTATATAAATCCCACATCAAGCCTCCTACTCAAATTGATGTGGGACTCATATCCCATACCATGCAATGGACCGTAACATTCCACCACGCTCCACATCTAGGCGCCCTCGCCTGCTGGCTTTGCAGTAGAACCTTCTAGCCCCGTGCGAACACTGCAATAAAGACCTCACCATAGGGCTGAGGATGCAGAAGGGTGGTGGTTGGCTCTGATACCATTGCCATAGATATTGGAGAACCCACCCTAAAAGCTAGCTCAAAGGATGGTAGTTCCCAATTTTATATAATCCCACATCAAGCCTCCCAAAAGACTGATGTGGGACTCATGTCCCATACTATGCAATGGACCGTAACATACAAATAGTCTTTTTCTGTTTTCTGTTGGTTTCTGCTCCTATCCAGTTTCTTAGAAAGTGTAGGCAGTCTAATTTCCACTAATTTATTCGCATGTTCTGGGTGCTCGATTAATTGATCTGCTTTGATGATTGATTGCAGGTACAATATGGTGCAACAAGGACTTGTTTGTCACCAAATTTTCTCCCTTTGGCTGAATCAAGACCCCTATTCCACAATTGGAGGTGAGATTGTTTTTGGTGGTGTTGACTCGAGACATTTTGTGGGTGATCATTCTTATGTTCCAGTGGCTAAGAACGGTTACTGGCAGGTTCTTAAGGCTTTCAATTTAAATTATGTATATTCTTGCTTTTGCATCTTTTCTCATAAAACGTTATAAAAGTGATAGTGCCAGCATCATTGCAGATCGACATAAAAGGCATTAACATAGCAGACGAAGCAACAGGTACAAAGATAAGCCCTATGATGAGCAAAACTAGGGTTAAACTTTAATACCCATCCAATCCAATTGATTGTTAACATCTACTTTTGGGTAGTCTTCGAGACGACACTTTGACTGGATTTTTTGTCATTTATACTTAATTTTTTTTACAACAGTTAAAAATTTATGAAAGAAATTTCCATAACAAATCTAAGTAAATTGACTACATACTTCGAAACTTTACGTTTTACTCTATTTATGGTCAAAGTTTGTAAAGTTTGACTTTAAAAAAGTAGATTATACCAATCAATTGGATTGGAGGGAGTGTTATATATTTTCTAGATGTGCTGTTTAAACGGCCAATAATTGACTCGTTATAAGTTTTTATAAATCGACACTCAATGGCAAAAGGCCAAAAATATATGCAACAAATGCTAGGAGATAAATTTTTCAGAAATTGATTTACATAGATGATGGATTGGCCGTAGATTTGCTTTATCAGTATGTATTCAACTTACAGAAAAATAGTCTTAGCTTTTTGTTTTGTATATTGGCTATTTATTGTTTTTTCTTTTCATTATTTTAGTAGCCGTTGCTGGTTTCAAAAGATGATTCATGTTAGTAGACTCCAAATCAAACTGAGGTCCGGGTTTTTTTGTTGTTGTTTTTCCTCAGACATTTCTTCCATATTACAGGTCATTGCTCAGATGGCTGTGCTGCTATCCTTGATTCAGGGACATCCTTGCTTGCTGGTCCACCTGTACGTATCTTGGATCTTCATTCTTGACTGTTCTGAGTGATGGCTTTTATGTGAATTTTTAACAAGTTTGGGTCTTTCTTGATCTCAGGAAGTCGTTGAGGAACTCAATCATGCCATTGGAGCTGAAGGATTAGTCAATGTGGAATGTAAGGCTGTTGTTTCTGAATATGCTGTGCGCATATGGGATCTTGTATTATCAGGGGTGCGCCTTATTCTTTTTTATACCACCCCAATTATGGCTGCCTCTGTCACAGATATCTCTGAGAACTGATCGTTTTCACTTAAATGCAGTTAGAACCTGAAAAAATTTGTGTAGAAATCGGCTTATGCACATATAACCAATCTCAGTCTATGAGGTTACATTCTTTGTTACCTTGCTACTTTTCTTAGCAGCTCTTTTCCAATTTCCTGATTGAAGTGTTTAACGAAGTTATTTGAGCTAGTGTAGCCGCAAATTCAGAACAATCCTCAATGCTGATTTTGATGAAAAATCATCAGCCAATCAGTCTGGATTGTGTGGTATATGTGAGGTCACAGTAATTTGGATTCAAGTAGAACTAGAAGAACGGAAAGCAAAAGGAAAAGTGGTTGCATATCTGAGTAAGGTAATATAATCTCTTTTGTATTTGAAACGCTTGACGACCTGTGTTTTAGCAACTGAGCGATACCTCTCTTTGTGTTGAAGCTTTGTGAGAAACTCCCAAGCCCTGGACAAAAAGCATTTGTTGACTGCAAGAAGATTGGAACCCTACCTCCAATTTCATTTACCATTGGGAACAAAACCTACCCTCTCAGGCCAGAGCAGGTATGTCGCTTGTGCCGATTCATCCTTAGGATGCGTTTGGTTGGAGAAATGTATTTTTCCTCTGCTGGAACATTTTTCTAAAAGTGTGCTGTTTTTACCGTTTGGTTAATATTTTCTCTAAAACCATAAACTGATTTATAATGGAGGTCTTGTATCCTTACTCATGGGACACCTATATTCCCGAACTTGGCGACAAGTATCCAACATGGTTGCATGGGTAGCAATACAACCCCCAACCCCAACTTTGAAGAGATTTCTTGTTTTGGCCTCAAATGAAGTGTCAAGTTTCAAGTGTCCATGCCCACGTTTGAGTGTCCAATGTCTTAAAAGGGTAGTAGGGTACTGTAGGAGAAATGAATGTGTTTTGTGTCCTGAGCACTGCTGTTCTCAATTAGGCATGCCAAATGGCCTACTGAATTGGGAAATGTGAGGATTTACTCCCTGCCGAAAGGCAACTGCCAGTCTATCATTAATCTTCAAGTGTGGTATGTGTGTTTTCTAAAGGTTAAATTAGAAAGAAGAAAGTGAAAGAGAAGAAGAATCATTACTGTGTTCCTCACTCATTTCTAAGCATGATCATGGTACTAAAATGCGATATCCGTCACTGATGTGGCTACAGTCGTGAAATATGGGTATAGTGAGATGTTGTCGAGATAATGGATTATGGGTAATGCAGAAGCAATTTCAAAAACAGTTATCATCCTTGGTTCTTTAAGATATGAATTTTTATATGATCTCCCATGTCTTAATCTATTTTTTCACATGTTCACATACCATTGCAAATATAAAAGTTTTCTTGTGTTTTATTCCAAAAATAGCATTAAGGATAAATTAAATTACAAAAATATCGTTGTAATAATGGCTAACTGAAATTTCAGTCAATGTCACAAAAACATTGTTTTTCTCATATAGGGAATTACATAAGGGGAAATAATGTAACTATGGCCAAAAATCCCCTTACATACGAGGTTACATTAGTAAGGAGAGCCTTTAATACCATGAGCTTGATAGTCAAAGCCCTCGTTTCTCTTTTGTGCAGTACATACTTCAGGTCAAAGGACCGCATCCCTCTGGAAATGCGATCGGGGCCGATTTGTGCTTTAATGGAATTGTTGCTGTTGATGTGCCTCCGCCACAAGGTCCACTCTGGTAAGTAACCTTCGTTTCCACATCCTTCGCTGGTTAGTGTAGCAACCATTTCAGAATAGAGGGCTTGGGGGTATAGCTGAGTCGGTGTGGATTGGATTTATATCACTCTAGTTTAAACAGGTTGGTGGTATAGAGCTTCAAAATGCAACTAACTTCTGTTTTCTTATAGGGCTTCTTAGTACACTACCTAACAATTTATCTATTTTCTGATAGGCACCACCAATTACGTTACTTTCGCAAGAGTTCTATGTTATCTTGCTTTTATTTTGCAATAAACTACCTGATGTTTTCTTCTTCAATCAATCTTTATTTATTTTTCCCAAAACCATCTCTTTTTTCCCAATAATTTTTTTTTTGGTGAAAATGTGAATCTCCTTAGTAATCATTAGCAAACCATAATACACTACACACACAAACAATTACTTGCAATCACCAGTTACCACGCTTAAATAGCCTATAAGGCAACACTATTAACCCGCCTCATATCTCTGGATGCAATCTTATACACTGCCAATCTCTTTAATCGAACCCCTAAAGACTCTTTGAGCCTCTTCAAAATTACCGTAGGGTGGACTACAGTAGAATCAACCCTAACCCTGCATTTGTTCCTGCAGTCTCAAATGAGATAGACCAAACCAGAAATAGCTGCCATAACCACCTGTTTCTTCAGCAGTGACTTACATCTCCAGCCCAGCACTCAATTAATCATATCATCATGCCAGGGGACCCTCAACCATTCCTGCACAAGCTGTTTGCACTGGCGACTAAACTAAACTAAACTGACATTCAAAGAACAAATGTCCAGTAGTTTCAGCCATACAGCACAGAGATAGCAAAAGTATCATCTGTCACTACCCCAAATTTGATGAGTCTTTCCTTAGTAGTCTGTTCTTAATAAAGTTTCATCTATTTTCATCGGTCACTACATTTTTTACACCCAAAAAAAAAAACCTGTCACTAAATTTTCGGATCCCAGCTAGATTTTCATCCTAATTTTTACCCATCGTAATTTTACTCGGGTGATTTACTAACTTTCTCCCTTCTATGTTCTAGGATTCTTGGGGACATATTCTTAGGCGCTTATCACACCATCTTCGACTTTGGGAATCTTCGAGTAGGGTTTGCCGAAGCAACTTGAGAAACCGTAGTTAATCATCAGTCTATTCTGTGAAGGAATTTTTGCAGAATGGGATGTTATATAATCTATCATAATTTTGGTATGGTGCTGGATGTGAATAAAACTAAATAAAGTGAATTTAAACGGTACATTTCATATTTTTGTAATTTTTATTTTAAAATTTTTGTTGATGTTATAACGCGGTAACAAATACGAAGTATATATGTGTTCCACAAAGTGAAGGTTTTAGTTTAAGATCAGGGTATACTAGTGTTGGTGCCCGGCTCTGCCCGGGCTACCTCTTCTTGTCACTAAAATTTATTTTCCAATAAATAAATTTACTTTAAAGTTGCATAATTCATAAATTTATCATTGATATATTTTTCTATGATATATCTTAAAATTACGATAAAATAAATTATGAGACAAATTTACTACTCCCGCTGTTAATATTTTACTGTTATTAATGTAACAGTAGTAATAACATTTCACTACTACCCTCGTAATCATTGTTACTTTCACTACTCTCGTCGTAGTTATTGTTACTTTCACTACTGCCGTATTAATATTGATAATTTCACCATTATTGCTTTTATTACTTTCAATACCCCGTTGTTAATATTGTTACTTTAATTATTCAAATGAGTGATTACTATCATATTATTATATCCAATGTTACTACAATTCTTTTTTCTACTAACATAATTACTTTTACTACTTAGACATGTAATTTTAAAAGCTTATATATTTATATAAATATATTACATATATGCATTAAATCAAATCGAAAGAATTATGAAATATTATATATTTTGGAATATATCTTGATTTATTTACTTTTTAATAATTTTCAAAATATAACCTACTTATATTATATTTGTGTATGTTAAATAATTAACATTAATTTAATATAAAATTCTATGATGATACTAATTAATACCATAATTGGGCATGTTTATTTTAAGGAAAATCACCAAATTTTAGTATTTTCTAACTTTAACCAAAACTATATAATATTTACATTAAAGTCGCCTGTTCAGTTGTTCGAGTCCATTACACGGTGCTATCGATTTAAAACTATATAATATAATTAATTTGTATAGATTTCTTTAATTACATTGAAGTCCTTTGTTTTTGAAATTATATAATAGTATTGATATTGATGATTGATGATAATCATAACTTGGTAAGTTTTGACCGAACTTTGTTTATTTGAAATACCGAATCGTTATATAGTAAGGACAACTATAATTTTAATGATAATTTTAATAATTTCTGAGGACGTATATTGAGGTTGGATTAAATCTACTTTTCATAAAAAGGTTAATAAATTTTAAGCAAATAAATTTTTGTAATAATAAAGTCAAAGTCTAAACTTCAAAAAAAAAAACGGCATATAAAAGATGGAGGGAGTATATAAATATTCAAATTTTTAATAATATTTGTGCCTTAAATGTTTATATTCACATTTAACATAAACGTATCTATATCTATATATCTATATAAAAGAGGTTTTTTTCGAGCGATATTAGAGCGTCCACATCATCAAAGTTCAATTTAAGAAGGTATTATAAATAATATTAAAAAATAAAGTGGAAAATCTTTTAATTTATTATAATATATAGTTTTCATATTATATTCAACTGATGTTTCTACTTTTTTATAACAACTTTTACATTTGATTTGACAAAAAATGTATTGTTAAAAAATACATGAAAATAATATAATTAGAATTGTGTTTAAAAATGCTTTCATTTCTAATATAAATTTCATATTATTTGCGCATATAATGATGATATACTTTTTAATATGTTATATGTCTCACATTGAAAAAAATAATAGAATTGTCCCACAATAAAAGATTAGCATAAGGTGGGTGATCCTATGATTATAAATAGGAGGCTTCATTGCAACTTATGTATCAACCCAAAATCTTTTGAGTCTCTTCAGTATTTAGAACTCTTAAGAGTTTTTATCATTATTTCCACAACAGTGTGTGGAATTTTTAAATTATTATTGTAATAATTTTTACATAAAAATTTTTACATTACATTTGATTTAAAAGTATCGTAAGAAAATTATGAAAATTATATAGTAGATTCGTTCTTATAACAATTATGTGTTAAGTGAAAAATTATGCTTCATTAACTAAGAAAAGTTAATATATAATTTATATATCATAATTATTTGTTTACCTTTGTTCAAAATACCTCTCACAATGAATTTTAAAAGTTAGTAAGTGATTAGGATCGAGAGAATACTGTATTATTGTATTTAAAAACTTCTTTATTGGATTACTGAATTTTATATGCCTTATATGACTATGTAGTCTATACCGAAATCTATACTTAAGGAATGGGGATTTCTATATAAGACTTTAACTTATCTAATTCAACCTGTTACTTTCTCGATCGACATTTCTGAATTGCATACACAATGATTTTACATGGTGAATTTCATTAGAAACCATATGACAGGAACTAGAAGATTAATACGTGCAATTTAGATTCGTGATAAAAAAATGTTATCATTATAGTATATATTTCATATTATTCACACATATTAAAGATGGTTTACTTTTTAGTAAGTTATATGTCCCACATTGAAAAAAAAATATAGGTGTAGAAAATATACTACGTATAAATAATAAAATTGTTTCACATTGAAAGATTAGCAAAGGTTGGGTGATCTTATGATTATAAATAAGAGGCATCCTTGGGACCTATGTATCAACCGAAAAATAAACCTTTTGAGTTTATTAAGTATTTTCTGAAAGAGCTCTTAAGAGTTGTATCATTATCTTCACAAGAGAGTGGAGAATTTTTTATTTATATTTCCAATATTATATTATATTCAAGTGATATTTATAATTTACTAGTTGGTTGCACCGCGCGCATCGCGCGCGGCCCCCCAAGATATGTTAGACGGTGAGCTATCGTGCGTGTATTCCGATTACGGATTTTGTCTTCCTTAGTTACTATTTGAGGTTGTCTTAAAACGTTTAATTGATTGCCTTAGTGTTTTAGCGTCATAACTTAGATGGCTTAAAATTATAATTTGTGTTTAATAATATGTATGTAATAACATTGTCTAATTTATTTATTTTGGGGTAATCAACCGCACCGAAAAGAGTACAATTTCTTGTAAAGAGACAAAATTAAATAATTTATGGGTATTTTATGGTTCCATATGTATCATACTGAATATTTGAAATTGAATTTTAGAAGGAAGAATTCGTGAATGTAGACAATATGGTGCAATGTTTTTTTGGTACAGACAGTACGGTGCAATGTGAAAGTTGCTTATTGACATCGGAATTTAAGTGCATTTAATTGCCCTCGGATGGATGGCTCTGTTCAATGGTTAGTTTATTTTGAGTACTTTAGACTTTAGACCATATTACTTCAAACACTGATTAGATTAAACCATGTTACAAGTCTTACAACCATGCCATACAGCTAGCAATAAACTCTCGAGCATGACCTTATTCGGTTTATCTTTACAATATTCAGTCTCTTTACAATATCCAATCTGCGTAGACTTAAAAGTGTACATAAAACTTAAGTTCCTCATGATCAATTGTTGCCTAAACATATTCTCTCTTCCTCTACCTCTATCTCTACTACTCTCATTACAATTTTTCCTTCGTCCACTATCTTTTTACATCTTTGCTTGCATCTTTTCTAGTGATTTTGGTGGATTTAAGTAGGTCATTAGAATGGATAATTACTTTAAATTCCAAATATATTTAAGATAATAATATAAATATATTCAGGATATCTAATCAAGGCCTATAAAACATGGTTCTTCATATCTTTTTTCCAATGACAGCAAAAGAGTGGAAACACAAGACGCAAGACGATAAAATCTCTTAACGATATAGGTTAAAAAGAGGAATGGTGAACAATATTATTTGCAATTACAATGAGTAAAATTCATACCGCTCTGCTTGGTATGGTTTCTCCTCAATGGCAAAAGTAAAATTTTACAATTGAGCAAAATTCGTATTGCAATTACAATAAGTAAAATTTGTACATTATTGTTGTTAAACCTTCACCCTGAATCATGCAAAAGTTCACTGAGATTCTGTGCATCCCTTTTCCTCCGATCCTTTTCATCTTTCCCCACCGATCAGATAACAGTTTGAACACAAAAACATATCTTAGACATTTTCCTACTTGAGGCCAACTCTTCAAGTGTATAATATTATGAAGAAAACATGGGGAAATGGTCTGGGTTAACTTAGTGAGATCGTATTGTAGATGATAGGTACCTCTATGGATTCATTAACACGTCCTTCAATACTTTGTCGAAGAAGCACGGGTGCAAAGCTGTAAAAAAAAAGACACATTATTAGTGTGCAAACCTTATTATAGCTGCTACCATGACTAAAGTCAGCATTCAGCCTGTACTCTTAAAACTATCAAGGATTGATGTCCCCAAAAATGAGTAACCAGGTTCTCATATGAGATGATTGACGGAAGACCACTTGAATTAAAGTGACACTTATATATCAACTCTTTTTTTTATAGTTAGCTGGAATTTTACCATATTCATTAGCACGAGATTGATGTACATACATGGTGTTGTAAATAAAAAAATAAGAGTAAACCACTTGTGGGGAATAAAAATTCAAGCTAACCTTAGACCCGTCAGCTTCTTTCTACGTTTCTCTCTATCCAAACCATTTATTCTTCATTCTTCTTATCACATGTTTTGCAATCTCGAGCCTACTGGTCATTAATCTGAAAGTTTAAGCATCTACCAGACTGATTGACGAGGTGCTCCCGGGCCACCGAAGTTTCTGTTTCGCGAACTAGTTGGACCTAGAGGTGCCTGTGATGTATAAGCAGAAACTCTTTAAAATTTTCGCTTTTCTACCTACACCGTGGCCAGGAATAAACATTAGCCCACCCTCCTCCTCAACCCTTATGTATATCTAATACCCTTA
>JAOWBH010130031.1:0-13766 GCA_028566215.1 Silene coronaria | reverse complement strand
TTTTCAAAGTCGTATTTTTGATTTTTTTTTACTTTGACAATGTTCAACCTCATTCCATCTCCAACCGAACCAAACACTAAGTATGAGGAATGAAGTTTCAAACCCATACCACCCCGGTATGATTCCTGATTCCAAACCCAAACCCTTGCGCGAACCAAACGCCCCCTTACCAGTTTTAATCACATCACAGTGATAAGAATGAAAAACCCATTTGAAAGTGCACAAACACACATGAAATGAGTGGCAACCAAAAAAGTAGAGAAAATCCAACATGGACAAAACAGTGGGGACTACATATCCCACAACCACATTCCCTAGTTTCTCCACAAATCATCCACAAACACCACAACTTTCTTCTTCCATGTCTTCAATGGAGTTTCAAGTATGCTAACTAAAACATGAAGAGAAGAAGACCCATACTAGTAATAGTGTATTAATGTGCTCTCATGGCCTGTAACTCTGCCTATTATCTCCTTAACACAAGTACTTCTAATCTTTTCTTCTATTCAAGGAATTTTAAAACAAGACACAGTTTTAGACCAATCTTTTCTTCTGTTACTCAAGGCACTCCTCATCACAATAATGCCTTTATTTCTGAGGTATGCCTATCTACTTATCTTGTACAATGTACACTTTTTGGTTGTGATTTTATGTCTTGGTTTTGATTTATTTAGTTATTGGCTCATTAAACTGGTTGCGCTTCTTTTTATTGTCAAGTAACTGTCATTTGATACTGTTCTCAATGCAATTTTTCATCTTGGGTCATTTGGAAACCGTCTTTTTTGTATTTTTAGCACAATGGTAGCAGCTTACATCTGAGAGTGACTGAGACCCTCCTTACCCTTGTTTTGGTGGATTAAACTAGTTAAAAATGAAGTTACCCTTTTGGGTATTTGAAGAAAGAAGCAACATTTTATAACTTGGTCATTTTTTTATGTGTGTAAAATTTCTGATTTCTGAAGCATCCAAAATAATGTGTATGATTTATAAGATATGATATTCTTGGTAGTTGGTACATAAGGTGATCACTAGTAGTAGTACTGCCTCATTATGAAGAAGGATCACTAGCACATTTGGGTTTGTTCTACTAGTCTACCAATTAATTTGCCAATATTAAAAGGAGTTAACTGGAAACGGGTCGAATTGATAATAACAGAAGTTAATTGGGAAAGGGGGCAAATGGGTGCACAACTTTACTTTAATTTGCCTTGGAAGGATGTCAACCTTCAAGGGAATTTCCATAATTTCTACTTCCTCCGTTTTTTTTATCTTCTCATTTCTTTACTATATGCGAGGGGTATTTTATTGAAATGGGGAGATAAAAAGAAAACGAAGGAAGTATTAGACATGAACCCTGGTGAACATGTTATGGAGCGAGTACAGGTTATAATCGACAGTTTACTTATGGGTTATAGCGAAGAGTCAACATGCTTCCAAGTACATCTGTGTCTTGGTAGACATTCTACTTGGGGCAGTGTCAATTATAAAGGTTTAGATTTGTTAGGTTTAGACTACCTCAATGCTATTAAAGGGACAGTCTTTTGAAGCGGGTGGCGTAGGGTTTTCAAGTACCTGGCTTTACCCTTATCGGCCTGTCCTAATAAGGAGGTTGTATCTGATAGGCATTGGAAGAGAGACACTATTTTTATCTGATAATCGGAAACAATGAAGAAACCATTTTGATTTACTTCATTATACTCCAAAGTGAAAGAGTACTAGTTTTTGAAAATGGCATGTTAATGATCTATGGACTGTGATTATTGGCATGTCACCTATTTCTTTCCAAGTGCAATAATGAGTATAACAAACTTGTCGCTTGATGTTGGCAGGCGGTTAGGATATTGGGTCCACCAGCAAAATTTGAGGCATCAAAGTTGACAGTTGATTTCATGGGACAAGAAGTTGATAAGTGTTCCAGAGTTGTTCCGCGAATTTACATTCTCTCGCATTGTGACTTCACAGCTGATTTAACCTTAACTATCTCCAACATCATCAATGTTGACCAGGTATGCGCCTTAAGGTATGCATTATTACCATTTCATCATTTCTTGGGAACGACTAGCATGAAGTGACATCGAATACTTGCTAGATCAGTCGCACATTCGGATATTGTACAAGGTTGCAGTCAATCCCTTGGATAAAATGCATATTAGTGTGTAGTGTCTCAATTTGAACAATGTTGCTTCTTTATTTTTGCTTCTTTTTAGTTAAGGCACATTAGTTGCAATTATCGGTACAATCTTTATTTGGGGCACTGGTTAATGCCATATCTCTTACTGCAATTTCTCTGAGAGGCTTTAAAGTTTTGTCCATTGCATTACAGCGAGTTTATATAGTCTTGTTCTGAGTTTTACAGTTACAAGGATGGTATATCAAGGATGATGTAGTCGCAGAGTGGAAGAAAATGAACGGACGTATGTGCATAGTTGTTCATTGTTATGTTAGCGGTCCTAATAACCTCTTCCGTGATCTAGTTTCTGAGCTCCGATATCATATCTTCTCCAAGGAGCTACCTCTGGTAAGTCATTTGACCATTTCTGCTCTGAAAACTTGGTCACTGTATACTAGAGTTTACAAGTCTACGGCATCTACCCGCCAACTAACAAGGCTTGACCAATGGTTGGCCTGGCCCAAGATGCTCTGGGTTGGCCCTTTTTTATAATGGCTTGGGCTGTGCGTTTTTTCTTTAGCCGGATTAATAGGGCCCTAGCGCTACCTTACCCATTAACCCACCCTGCTGGCTACTGATAACTTACACTTGTAATTTTGCAACTTTAGGTGCTACAAGCTGTTCTATATGGCGATTCAGTCTTGTTTAGAGAGTATCCAGAGCTTATGGACTCGGTGGTGTGGGTATATTTCCATTCAAGTTCAGCCAAATATAACTGTATCGAATGTTGGGGACCCTTTAAAGATGCAGCACAGGTAATTTACCACCTTGTCGCATTTGATTGTAAGATATGAAGTGAATAAATTCAAGCTGTTACTCCTTTAGTTACTTATTCTCATCAGCGCTGCATTCACTTTCGCTTCTCTGGATATAATTTATGTGCTTCTTGCATTAGGAAATAGAAGTCAACCGCCAAATTTTGTCACACATCATTTATGTGTAACAAAAGCTTGTAACATCTTACTTGTGAAACCAACCCATTAGCTAAAAATTAAACGCGTATACAGTTGTTTGGGCTAGTCCAACATGTTCGACCATTTCATACAAGATCGCTGATGTTTATGGTAGAAGCGTGGCTACATCCGTCCACTCCTTATCTCGCCATAGGTGGGAGCCTATGAGGCAGTAAGAAAGTGTTTTTGTTTTTTGGTGCCTGGTGGTGCTTTAGCCTATTTGTGTAGTTTGTTTGGAAACGAGACAAGAAGCTTACTGTATTCTCGAATTGGCTTACAGAGAGGCAGTAAAACCCAAAGCTTGTTACCAGCAGCTCACAAGGGTAGCTTGCAGCAAAAGAAGCTGCAGAGTCCGAAATCCTTTTTACAAGCTTTATTTACTTTTCTTCTTTGAGCTGGTTTTGTACAGCAAACCACACCACTATTGAAACTTGTCAACTCTTCATCGCCTTCCAACACAAGATTTCCGGCACTATTTTGTCATTGCTATAGAGAAGAATCAGAATCCATTAGCTTTTGTTGTAAAGATGTCGAAACATGAGTGCAAACAGGGATCTGAAAAGTGACAGTTTCTGATTTTTTTTTTCCTTTCCTGCTTCAATGGAATTGTCTAATGCTCAATTCTCCGTGTAACATGAAATCTTTTGTACATTGATTCATTTTACTAAGATGTGTTAGATTCAGACATCAAGCTTGCTATTGAATTTCGTAGGACAATACACAAGCGTAACATGATCTTGAATCAATAGACAGCTTCTAATAACGTACACAAATTTCCGAGTGCCAGATGAAACTTGGGAATTTTCCATCAGTCAGTCCAACTCACTAAGAAATAGTCGAAAAACTTTGATTCATTCGAGATCAAAGTTTTTCGACTGTTTGCTCCTCACTCAACATCACAAACAAGCCAATAAGCCTGATATTGTCTAGGCACATTATGCATTTCAGCTTCAGATTTGTTACAGCCTACAGGGAGCTGTCACTTTATTCATTCAGATAAACTGCTATGAGGCCCTGTTGACCGGTTTCTTATTGGATCGTTTTAGGTCAACAGTTTTTGAATGGGCTGATCGTTCAAAATTCAGATGATGACTTTCTAAGTCAGCCGGAGTCATGAAACAAGCTAAAGCAAATGGATCTCAGCCTTTCACCACAATTTGTTACCAAGAGAACCTATAATGTGAGATGCTCGCCTTGTGTACACAAGCTCTTCAATGGTGAGCAAGCCATAGACTTGGATAGCCTTATTAGAAATTTAGAATATTAAAATCGCTTAATCTTTTGGTCGTCCCTCAGAAGCCCTTCAGCAATTCTCAAACATGTCAAAAACATTAAAAACAATAAGTGACGAATTCCACAGGGTAGAGGAAGGAATTAAACGTCAGAAAGACGCTGCTTGATGTAAACCAAGCATATGGAAGTCGGAACTCTTATATACAAAGCAATTTCAATGTTCTCTATCGGCAACTTTACTATACCAAAGTCAGTTAACCTTATACGCATCACCAAAAGTGAATAACAAATATCATCCAACAGGCACCGATACATAAACCCAATGAGACATCCTGACCGGTCAAACTCCCCATATATGTACCGTTGTTATTCAAGCTCTAGTACATAAACTGACTAGAAAGACGGCTTTTTAGGGTTTGAAGCCGAAGATTTAGATCTTGCAAAATCAAGCAAGTCCTTGAAAAGAGCATCCTCCGACTTTTCTTCCTTCTTTGGGGTCGACGAATTGAGAGAGAGATTCTCGGTCTGTCCCACCAAACCGTCATAAGGGGAGCTCGAGCCGCTGCTAGAATGAGATGGCCCACCCGGATACTGCTGCTCAAAGAATTGTTGCCTCTGGTTATATTTCGAAGGTGGTGGAGGCAAATTGACGGGTGGCGGAGGAGAATCCCAAGGAGCCGGGGGGAGCTTGTCAGATTGTTTCAACGCAGAAGGTTCATCATATAAGGGGTTCTGGTCAAACAAGGGTGATGAGTTGTTGGTGGGCCGATGTGGGGGTGAGGGAGAAAAGGACGGACTTAGGGACGCGGTAGGATTCAAGTACTCAGGTGGGCTTGGACCAGGGTAAGGGGCTGGTTCTTGGGCTGGAGAGGATCTCTCTGAGTTGTAAAGATCGCCACTAAGGTAATCCCGCGAGCCAGCAGCATCAGTGATAACGGGCCTCTTTGAAGAAGGTGGAGGTGGAAGAAGTGGACTCACAAAAGCTGGTTCAGGCCTAGATGGAGCCGGATCTCTTCCCTGTCTCTGTAAATTATCCCTTGACCTACAATGAACAGTTTAATTTAGGCCGCAACAACTTAACTCCGAGTTTGCTGCAACTACTACATTGAAAATGGAAAGGCAAATGCCAAAAGGCGCAGGGCAAATAAACAAGAAATTCAGTCTCGTATGAGATAGTCTCACATGTCAAACCACACCAGATCCCCATGTTTCCTCCTTTAACTATAAGGCTAATATGTATCAGAAGTGATACCATCTTAATAAGCTTTTCTATAAACAAGGCTGGCATGACTTAGTTTATAGCAGCTGCGTGATCATACGAATAAGAGTGCTTTTATGGTTATATAAGACCGAAATCAACACATTAACCAATACTTTTAAAAAGAATTACTACCTACGTGGGCTTCATCTTATATCGACTCTATTTGACTTGTGATGGTAAATCAAGGCCAACACTGATCACTAATTGGATATATGATGGTAAAATTTGGGTCCTCATTTGATTTATAAGTATTTCCATATTATCATTTTATAAAGTTGTACTAGTATATTTTGAAAAAGCCGTTCAAGTTGATCATGTTTATAGGGGACAATCTAAAAACGGAGGGAGAAGTTGCCTATTTTGGTCGGTCTCATGTATAACCAACTCCTGTTTTATGTGTTGAATATCACAGCCAATCTATAGCATTTCTCTCGCCAAGTGTCCACAAAAATAACTCTTTTATTAATGCTCTGTGAATTTGACCCATCTTCGCATGGGTACAAGAAAGGCATTTAAGTAGCATTTTGAGTGAGCAGAGAATCAAGCCACAAGGAGATAAGCAAGAACGTGAAGATATAAAAAATGCAAGATAACGGTGTTAAATGTCTATTTTGATGTCCCCCATAAAGCATACCTGTGTGCCAACTGTTCAAACTCGTCATCTGATTCCTCTTCTTCATGGCCATATTTGACATCTAGTAGGGGTGCTGCTGGAGTTCTTCCTGGTTCTGGGTTAATAACAACGCCTTTAGCAATGTCATCATGACGGGCAAGAGCGCGTTGCAAGTCATCGTTTAATGCCAAGCCTTGACAGAGAAGTTCCTCGTCCCTAGAAAATAGAAACCAATATATTAGCATCAAATATTTAGACCCAGAGTGCATGATATATGAAATGATTAGATTCTTACGTGGTGTTAGTGATAAGCATCAAAACTCGCTTTTGGTAGTTACGGCACTGCTCAACAAGCTCCACAATTACTTCTTCATTTACACCCTGAAAATAGTAAACATAATAAGCATCATGTAATTGAGTATGGCATAACAATTCTCACAGTTGACTCATGGATCAGTCTCCAATCTTTAATCTCTAGACTAAAATCCTGGGCCTTCAAAACAAATTATCATATCGTAGTGCACTTCGAAACTCTACTTTATTCACAAGACTCATGCGACATCACATGCAGAACACATGTCCGGCACCCACAAATTAGACACGAGTGACTCCGACACTTCCAATATTATCTTTAAATATCTTTAATTTGGATCACATCGGTATCTATAATTAGTTAAAGAAACTTTTAATGACTGTAATCATACGCCAATTTTTAAACGTTGAATGCTGGACATTCGACAACGTGTTGCAGCTGACAAGTGTCAGCGAGTCTGAGACAAAAAGGTGCCCACACCTTTACTAAAAGACGAAAGAACTTCAGGTACAGAGCACAGACTGCTAGTCACGAAATCAGAACCTACCTCATTATTTCTGGGGTCCAAAGCTCCAAGCATTTCATTTAAGACATCCGCAAGTCCCTTAGCATTTTTTATTTCTACCAAGCTGCATGAAGTAAACCAATTTAATACACACTTCGTTTGTATAGGCCTTTTAAATAGCCTACACCTTCACAAAAAAATGACTTTAATGCAGTCAAAGAGCAAAACAAACCAAGTCTAGTGTCCAAAGAAGCCCTACCTCCGCTTCTCACTTTTAAAACAAAGATTCATTATATGAATACACAATTGCACCAAAAGCAATACTCAGAAGTGGATTACTAAAGTAAAAAATAGACAACCAACTAGGAAGTGGATGACTTAATTCACATTGCAGGGGGGGAGGAAAGAATAGTTTCTTAGGCAAATAAAAAGGGTACAAAAATTGTTGTCTGACTTGATTGTTGTTTCCCATGAACATAAATGTAGACATGTAGCAAATACAGTGAATAGGACAAAAAAAAAAGGGAAATTATTGCAACCGAAGGAGTTGGGGGAAGTATTTCAAATTCTTCTTCAAGAGTAAAATAAATACACGGATTGAGCTATACATCATCTAAATGGATAGCACAATCATACTTAACCAAAAGAGGCTCGCCTAGAGAGATTGTAATGTTTTTGACTGTTGAGACTGGGGTGACTTATAACCTTTACAAGTTGAAAATACATCTAAACCATTCACTACCTATGAAATTATAGGAAACCACATCGAATGTTTTCCGCATGATACGCATCACATCCAGTCAACGAGTACAGGAAAAGCAGAACATAATGAGTATGATTACATAAAAGACGTTATTTATGTCAAATCCCGTATGTTCTGTAACAGCCTAGGTTCTTGACTGCTAAGTCTTCCAAGAAATAGTCAACTCTGTCACCCTATAATACGCCGCAAATATAGATCCTGTCCTCTGATATATACAACATCATACAGTGAAGGCAATGAACAGCATTGCCTCTCGTTGCAAAATTTCCAAACAGTTCTCCATCATTAAACATCATTATCCACTGAAAAAATTACTACTCCTTCCATTCATTTGGATTCATCGCGTTTTTCATTTTTTTATCATTCAAACAACTTAACTACATTTCCAATTTGGGGTTAATTAAAAATTGGAAGGACAAATACACCCTTGGAAAACTTGTTTTTACCCTCTTCACCAATCTGACATAAATATCTTCCCATTTGGCCGTTTCTTAAAACTTGTGCCACAAGTAAATGCGATGAATCCAAACAAAAAAGAGGTAGTAATCCCAACAATCATATATAGCGATTTTCAGGCATTTGACTTGGTAGAATAAGAAGAGCCTTTCAAATCTTAATTGTGTCATTTGTTTCTAAATAGATAACTCTTTTCAAGCTGAGTTAGGGAAACTAGTTTCTCTGAATATATAAATTGACAACAATATATACCTTTTTAGTACCTATCAAACACAAAAAATTTCATTTACTTCCAAAATGATGTGTAAACTCTATGGCCAAGGCTCAACCTAAGAAATAAATTCCACTCTGAAATAGAGGGAACTAGAACTTCCTTCATACGTAAGTGAATAAATGCAGTACCTCAAGCCAGAAGGATCAGCATCCAGAGAGGACTCGACTGTCACATCTTCAAATGCTGAAGTAGCATAGGTGATGGGCTGGGTTTGAGGAGGAGTAAACAAAGGTACACTGTTCTCCTCACGAGGTGGAAATACTACTCCCGAAGACTGGCAGTTTTAAATAAAAAACAATCAATTGAAGAGTCGGTTTGTAAACGTTGCACAAAAAGAACAGTGTCAAATTATATAATAAATTTAATACATGCTACAAGAAAGTATACATTTTGGAGAATATAAACAAAGGATCTCCATAAATGTTGAAAACAGTCAATCTAACCATCTGGTCAATGAAAGAGGTTTCAATACCAAAAAAAGTGTTCCATAACCAAACTGCGTAATTTGTGAAAAAAAAATATATATATAATATAAAAAAAAAAAAAAATCAAACTACCCTAACCAGATGTCTTTTTATTAAAAACACTTTTTGTACTAAGAGAGTGCAAACCTCATAAATTTGAAAAGATCATTTACATAACGACTACACCGTGTAACTGTCAATCGTAAAATATAACAGGAAACTACTATCATCCATAAAAAATCGAGTAAGTATTTCAGTGGCTGGTATAAATATACTCAAATGTAACTGTCACCTTCAAATCATTGTAGACAGTATAGAATTGGGGAAATTTTCCCCTTGGTCCTCCCAGAGCCTCTTGCCACGTGTCTATCAAAATTAGGATCCTTTCCCTCACATTTAAGTCTGGCTGCATAATGAAAATTTGTTAAAAGAAAAAAAATTAACCACCGAAGTCTAAAAATTTCCAAAGGAAAGAAAAAAAAAGGATTACAAAAAATCAAAAACATTTGAGATGAGAAAGCTACGCACCTTTTTCTTCACAATCTTAACCATTTCAGGCAAGATATCACGCTCAACAATCTGCTGAAATATCCTTTCCCCACAATTTTTGCCTAGGGTATCCAATACCTAAAGGAATGGGCACAATAAAGCATCAGCATAGACTGGCGCAGTTGAGCACCGGTTAAGAGACAACAGAACTTTTGATGTACCCTCAAAGGGGAAAAAATAGCAATTAAAACCAGACTAAAATCATCAAAATCATACTAAATGCTCCTTTTGCCGTGTGAGCTTCCCTCTATGTCTATGTTAGCAGAAGTGTTAGATTGGTAAATGTCCTGTATGGATTTTATACCCATATCATTGAGTAACATATTGAACACGGACATGGTTTTCGAAGTGAAGAATCAAAGTAACAAGGGATATTCCAATGACAGTCAGACTTATAACAGATGACAGGGGAGGAGCATGCAAAGCCTCCTTTCGGATAGGTAATATGGAATCTATATGTTCATTAGCTCACTACTAACAAGAGAAGTATTTTATTAAGTACTCTAGAACTAAAGATGGCCAAGATGCCAACAACAGCTCAGAAAAGTGGATTTTATCAGAGATCCAAACTTCAAGGCAAAGATCATTATTCAGTGTTTTCTGGTAATAGCTGCTCAGGGCCTCAGCCTAAAGATGTGGTTCCACTGGAGGAGTGGAGGCCAGATAACCCATCCTCCCTCCTACAATTTTACTGAACACAATTTTGATAATATAGTACTTTCTCGGTTTTTTAATGATGTTCCCATTTCATTAAAATACTCCTCACATATATTCAACAAATGGGAACATCTTAAAAAAAAATGGAGAGTATTAATTAATGATATCAAGAGGGTGACGTCTAGGGATGTCAGTGGGGCGGGTTTTGGCGGGTCTCGGCCCACTTGGGGCGGGTGTGGTTAGTGATTTGGCGGGTGGTGGGGCGGGGATGGGTTTCAAAAGTGTTATTCGTCGCAGGTCGTGGGACGGGTGCGGGTATCCCATGAGACCCGCCCCACACCCACCCCGCTCGCCCATCCCGCATGTTCTCATTCCGCTTATACCCGCCTTACTCATCTCCAAACCAACTATAATAGTTAACAAGTAATAACTACTTAACTATACTTTATAAAAATAAAAATAAAATTTATAATTTAAAGAGGACAAAAGCCCAAATCATATCCAACATATCCAATTGGGAATGTGTTTCATTGTTTGTAAAACTATTTCATGCTTTGAAAAACTTTTGTACTAGTTAATTGAATGTTAGACCATTTTGCGAAACTTATTTGTCTAAGTTGTACGAGAATACAAGACTAGTATGTTTTAGATTCAAGATTTATATTTTTAAAAATTGTTTTGCGAGGTGATAAATAATTTGGCGGGTTAACGGATCCCCGCGGGGCGGGGACGGTTTTGAAAAGTGTCATTCGTCACGTGTCGTGGGACGGGTGTGGGTACGCATTACACTTCGCGGATGTGGATGCGGGTGCGGGTTACCCCTCCTCCGCACCTACCCTGCCCCATTGACATCCCTAGTGACGTCCATATATAGATAAACATTAACGGACTGACACTCATATACAAATAAACAGAATGGAGGTGACACCTAAGTAAAAAGTCATAGCAAAACCCGTCGCTACTTGTACTAAAAAACAAGTAAGCGTAATTCCTCCTAGACAATAAAAAATGTTTACATGCAGAGGAACATATTTACTAGTCATATCATACGCAATCGCCTGAATCTCGAGGCGTTCTTCGAACCAATCATAGACTTTATTGAGATAGGTAAAGCGCTAAAAGCCCCCCTCTAAGAACCGTATATGAGAATTTTATCTCATACGGCTCAAGCAAACACACCCAAATAAAAGTTAAAGCTTCTTAATCTCTTTATTTTTTCTTTTAGGAAGATGTGAAGGAATAAAAATCTGAAAGTAAAGTTTTTGTATACAAAATGAGAGCAAGGTTATAACTTTACTGAACAACTCTAATCTCATTACCGGGAGATCTGTGGCATATGACATTAGGTTAGGCTGGACCGCTTGACAGAGCCAGGTGCTTTGCACCTCAGGCATGGGAAAGCATCAAAATATGGAGACCTAACTCCCATCTTTGATAATATTATCAGTTACCAATTTTCTTACACAGTTATTCTGACTCGGTTATTCCATATCAGGACATCCCACTACTTGACAACAGCTCTAAATGAAGGAATTATCTTCAGTAACAATATCAATAATTTATTATCACGATGACTTTGCAAGCTAAAATACAACTCGCTCTCATTATTATCACTCAGTTCTCCATCCACTCTTAGTCAAGAAAAGGGGAGCCAAAATCTACGTATTCATCCATCAATTAGAAATTACGATAAGATTTCAAGCACCGCACGTATAAATTATACAATGAAAAATAATTGCTTCATAAAGACAAAACACTCCACGGTAGAGTTTAGACTGACTCCAATCTACATACAAGGATGTTCAGACTAAAAATAAGAGCAGTAAGTAGAGAGAGATAAAAGATACTTACAGAAAGAGCAAGAAGTTGAACTTTTGAGTTTTTACTGCCAAGTCGCTTCTTAATTATCTTCAAGGCATCCTTTGCTTGCCTGCGAGATAGATATTTTGCTGGAAATATTTAGACACTTGACCAAGGCATTTAGTCACTTAAGTTGTGTAGCGTGCAAGGAACATAAGGATTATAAAAAAAATATTTAGATCAATCTAAACTGAACATAGAAACTTGAAAACATGGCTCCCTTATCCCTGGAAAATGAACATTAAGATACTTAGTTCTTTATTTTGTGCGATGGATGGGTTCTACAAAAACGAGTTATTTAATACCCTAGTCAAATGCAAATATCTCAAACGAGAGACTCCAATTAGGTTATTTTCCAAAACATCGATTAAGTGAGACACCGAAGAATATGCTAAATGGACATTTTATGCTTGCGCCAGAGATGAAAAAACAATTACAAAAATGAGTCCTGATTTCTTTGACAATGCACATCATGGTTGACCAACCAAAACGGCCACAAGTCACGTTAAAGTTACTGGAAATTGCTATATAAAGTAACAAATGTATAGAATCATGCAGTCTTATTTACAACAATAGTATCTCATCATATGTCAACTCTGTTCTTATATGGTAGTTAGGTGAATATGATTAAAAAACAAAAACGAGTGCATCATAGCATCCACCATAAGGATATGAAAGTTTGAAATATTTTCCAATTCAGCTTCTTTACTTAGTTTCTGAGAAAGTGGCTCATGTTGCTGTACAGTTATGATGTTCAATAAAGCAACATATATAATGATTAACCAAACCAATATTTTTATCACAATATTCCATTGTACTACCAGCTAGATGAAGAGAACAATCAGAATAATTGTTGTCACGATTAATTTTATAATAACGCAACAAAAGTATAAAAACCTATATTACAAGATGTATTTATTAAACGAAAATAATACCCTGGATCCATATTAATAATGTCACAGAGCTCGATATTGACAGCCCAATCAGGACCAATTAACATATCATTGGTCGCCCTTTCGGCAATTGCTGATGCAGTATTAGCCATCCTTGCTTAATCCTTTTAGTAATGAGCTATCTTCAATTCACCTAAGAACACCAAGAGTCAATAAACACATGACATTACTTAATTAATCCAACTTAGGATTCAATTAACAAAAAGATATTTGCAAAACATCCAACACCCTTTGATCTGCATGAAAGCACCCTCTACCGATTAACATACCTCCGTAAAACACACAACTTGAACAACAAAATCAAATACAAAAACTAACTATATATAAACTCAATACAAACTCTCCTATTAGGGTTTTGCTTCTAATTAACCAACCAAAATCCCACAAAATCATCTCAAATTGGTATATTACAACTAGCATTATTAAAGGAAAAACACTTGCATTAGTAAATTAATACTCCTAAAAAAATACAACCAAAAGAGATGATTTATCCTAAACCCATCGAAAAATTATACTCCCATCAAATTCAACCAACCAATCTAAAGCAGTGATGGAACTAAGGGGGCTAGCAAAGACGGCCCGAACAATGAAATATATGAACTTTCTAATCGAAATTTCCATAAAAATACAACAAAAAAGAGATGATTTATCCTAAAACCATAAAAAAAAAACTATATACTCCCATAAAATTCAACCAACCAATCTTAACCAGTGATGGAACTAAGGGGGCTAGCAAAGACGG
>JAOWBH010129810.1:0-13769 GCA_028566215.1 Silene coronaria | reverse complement strand
GTACAAATCAAATAGACCATAATAAAATAATTATTATAAACCATAAAGTTTAGCGATTACAATGCCGATAATCCAAAACACAAAATTGAAATATCAAATGTGAAAATCTCAATAACATAGTTTAAATAGCGGAAGTTAAAAAGCGTCAGTTGATCCCAACCTTGTCCACATCGCAGCTCAACAATGCTAACCTGCTAAAGACACTGCTCACCATTCGTCGGCAATATCGAATGGATCACAACAAAGTAAAAGAAACAAACAAGCAAACACCAATAAGTCAGTACTTCATTCAATAATCAACCATCAACAAACATAACGAAACAGTACAATCGTCACAACCACTCTCCAACTCCACAAACCAACAAATGGATTACCCATCACAATAGGTAATCTGCACCGCTAGTGGGGGACCGCAGCCAATCCCTACCTAAGCCCTGCTCATCGCAACGAGCGTACCCAGTTCCTTAATGTGCACACCCCCCTTGTAATGGGAGTCATAAGGGGCAAATCATGGGGGTGAGAGCCATCTCCCAACAATGGCCTCACAATCTACATATCCAATACCGTCATCATCATCAACTAAAACCATCATCATCAACATCACAATAAACATAATCAAACATACAATCATAATGACAGTAGTTGATTAGGGAAACCTCAGCTCAATATCAAATCCGATCAACAAGCAAATCAACTAGAACTGTTCCTCAACGAAGTCGTCACCTAAATCAATGACGACTACTATTAATACCACAAACATCAATATCCCATAATCTCTAATCTGATTTAGGGTTAGAACAATACTAAATACAAGATAATCGAAATGGATGAGACTTACTACGAGTGAGAGTGTGAAATAGAGGGATCCCGACGATCATATAAGCCAACACCTTGCTATGATGTGATTAGGGTGATTAGGGGAGTGATTAAGAGTAAAATGAAGCTTCTAAAATGTTTAGTGTCGTATGATATAATCACCCCTTAGTTACCCTAATACAACCGCTCGGTTTTCGCTAAATAAACATGCACTCGATCGAATGCACAAAGCACTCGACCGAGTGTATCCTACTTGGTCGAATACCTCGCGTACTTAGCCGAGTGCACACACACTCCAGTAGCCAAACAAGTCTGCCTCGACAAAGTACTCGGTTGAGTACCATGTACTCGGTCGAGTACCATGTACTCGGTCGAGTATATAATGCACTCGATCGAGTACTACTTACTCGATCGAGTCCCCAGACACTGAAATACGGAGTATTATAGTTATAATGCAAGCATTTGGTAAGGATAATAATCAAAGGAAATGGAGAATAATACGACCTAGATTAGGGCCAGCTAACCCCGATCGGGTTACCCCTGTCTACGAGTTGTCTTTTGGACTTCTCTTTATTTTTCTTATATAACCTCTTGTATTTCCGAATTTTTTCATTACGTTTTATTTACATTTCAGCTTTACATATAAACCTAGATCTCATTTTGTTCTTGTTCTTGTTCAAACAATTTCTTTTAAGTAATTCAAGTTTTGTTTCCGGGTTGATTCCGTCTTCATTTCCGAGTTCTTATTCCTTTAAGTTTGGTAATTTATACTCTTTGGTTTTACTTTGTTAATTTCATTTCTATTTCGTTTAGTCAATTTGATTCCCACTTTACGTATCGTTATCTTGATTATGCTTATTTCATCAATTGTTGTTAGTTTAGTTTTTAATATAAGTGAATAGTTTATTAATCTTGGGAGTAGTGAAGCTATGCATGATTAGTGGTTTATAATTGTTGAATTAGATGTTTTAATATCGATTTGTTATTTCTATCACATGCTTATTATGAATTGTTAGTTTTTTATTCTTGATCACAATCTTTGATTAATTTGTTGATTCGTTTCCCAAGGCCGAGAGGTAGGAATTGAATTAAGACTATGCATGTTTTAGTAGTCTGATCTAGTATAGGCGAGAGCTCGCTATTAGTCGTTCTATGGTTGGTAATAAGGCCGAGAGGTGATTGCTAATAGACCTAAATAACTATCAAGGTTATGTTTTTCTAAATTGGCACGATTAGTTACTAATTTGCATGTGTGGCCCGATCTCCCTAGAGTCTGCTTTATTATTGTTATTTTCATCATATTGTTATCGTTCATATTCAACCAACCTAACGCCTAATAGAAATCGATCTTGGTAAAATTCTACTCATAGCTTATCATCTTGCAACTCCCGCGTCCTTGTGCTCGACCTCTAATACCTTAACTACGTTTGTTTGTTAGTCGAGTTTAGGGCATATTTGCTAGGTGTGCGATAGACTATCAAATTTTAGCGCCATTATCGGAGAGCATGGTTTTGTTGCCTTTTGATTTGTTGAATTTGATCCTGCTTTTCTTTGTCTTGAGGAACACGTGTTCCTTGAGACTATTACTTACGATCTTCTTCTAGGTTGTTGTCTTATGCCCATGTCCTCTCGAATGGCTGAACTACTTCCAAGTTCCAAGTGATCCCGAACCCGAGAAAACTTTGCGTAGACGATTATGCTTCCTAAAGGAGATCTCTCAAGCCACTTCCCTTGAAAGCTTTGAAAGTGCTCGAAAAGCTCATGAGGAAGGAAGTGAGGAGGAGGAAGAAGTTTCTATCTCAACACCCCCATGTACACCACCACTGCCACCATCAATCAAGAAGATGGTTTGGTTGTCCGATCATTCTAAGCCCACCGCGGCTATGCTTCCTATGTGTATCACTACTACCCAAATTGGAGCGGCGAACTTTGAGATCAAACCGGCTTTCATTAGTTTTGTTGAGAGAAAGCAATTTGGTGGAAGGCCTTTGGAAGATCCTCATTTGCATATTCAAAACTTTTGTGACTATTGATTTATGATTAAGCAAAATGGAGTCACGCAATCTCAAATAAGGGAGATACTTTTCCCTTTCTCTTTGAAGGATAAGGCTAAGTTGTGGATCAATAGCCTTGATAGAACCGCAATGGAGATCACCGATTGGGATTCTTTGGCTCTTACGTTCTACCAAAGTACTTCCCACCGGAAAAGACCCAACAATTGAGAAGTCAAATTACGGGATTCCGCCAAAATGGTATTGAAAGTTTGTATGAAGCATGAGAATGATACAAGGAGTTACAAAAACAATTCCCCAACACAGGTTGGATCCTTGGTTTCTTGCCATTACCTTTTACAATGGATGTCGTGCCGAATCTCGTCGGGTTTTAGACTCCGCTAACAATGGGAGGTTTGATCAAATTGACACCGACATTACTCATGCTACTATTGAATCCATGGCGATTTATGATTCACAGTATGTCAATCCCCGAAGTGCACCATTGAAAGCTAAAGAAGAAGCTCCCGACACATCCGTTACGAAAGCTCAAATAGCTTTTCTAGAATAACAATTGGCAGCCCGCGATGCAAGCTCATCTCATCAACAAGTCAATGCTATATCAACAACTAGTCAATTCTATATGCGTGAAGCTTGTGGAGGCCCGGGACATTGTTTCCAAGATTGTAGAGGTACGGTGGAGCAAGTTAATGCTTATCAAAGTTTTAAGAAACAATACAATCCTTTCTCCAATACCTACAATGAAGGTCTCAAGAAGCATCCGAACATGTTCTACACGAGTACTAATGTCCTAAATCCACCACCACAACAACAAGATACATTTGTTACCATCAATATTCATTCGTGTCACAACAACAAAGTTTTTTCAACAACCCACCGGGTTTCCAAAATCAAGTTCAAAGGCCCCTACTTCAACAAAATTTCCATCAAGGTTTTCAACAACCAACCTTCCAAGCTCAAGGTCAACCTTCAAACTCTCAACAAGGTGAACAAGGTGTGAGTAAACTCGAAGCTTTGGTGATGCGAATGGCTAAAAATTAAGATAATTTGCTAGGTCAAATGCAAAAGAGTGATCAAGCTAACAATGCCGCCATTAAAATGTTCGAAAGTCAAATGGCCCAACTTGCATCTTCTAGCTCTCAAAGAAAGACCGGACAACTACCACCTCAAGGTGAGTCACCTCATGACACTGCAAATGCCATCACCTTGAGGAGTGGTACCAAGTATGATGAGCCCCAAATGCCTAAGGAGAGTGATGATGTTCTAGTTGAAGTGGAGGTCAATCAAAGCTCAAAGAACGTTGAGGAGATCCCTAAGAAAGTTGTTGATCCAATTGTTGTGGAAGAAGTGAAAGATGTGGAAGATGCTCTTCCAAATAAGGATGATCAAGTCAAGATGCCGTAAAAGATCAAAGTGGCATTCCCTCATAGATTGCCAAAAGCTTAAAAGGAGACACAATTTGGTAAGTTTATGGAAGTGGTGAAGAATTTGCAGGTAACCTTCCCTTTTACCATATTAATCACTCAAATTCCTTCTTATACCAAATTCATGAAAGACATTTTAACTAGGAAGAGGACTTTTGATGATGTTGAAAGTATATCATTCACCGCCGAGTGTAGTGCTCTTTTGCAAAATAAGTCCCCTCCTAAGTTAAAAGATCTCGGTAGCTTTTCTATTCCATGCACCATTGGCACCTACACCATGGATAAAGGTTTATGTGATCTAGGCGATAGTGTAAATGTGATGCCATATTCAATTTGTGATAAGTTAAACATGGGAGTCTTGAAATGTACTAGTATCGCCTTGTAAATGGCAGATCATTCTATAAAACGCTGTTTAGGTGTTTCGGAGGATGTGCCCGTTCAAGTTGGTAAGTTTTTCATCCCGTTTAATTTTATTGTTGCGGTAATTGATGTTAAGAATGTTAAGTTAACTTTGGAAGTTGGTGATGATAAGGTCACTTATAATTTGAATAGTGACATGAAGATTCCAATGCTTGAAGAGTCTTGTAATGCTATTGATGTTTTGGATGTTGTTGATGTTGTTATAGAAGACTCATTGCCTCGATCTCTAGTCAAGGATCCTTTAGAGGCACTCTTGTTATTGGAATCTTTCGCAGATGGTGGTGACATTTGAGGTGATGAAGTTGATGTTTTTGAGTATAAATTAGATGGAGAAGAGATGTTCTTAATTCCTAGGTCTGGTTTCTATTCCTCAAGAAGTTGAGGTACAAAAACCCAAACTTAAGCCCCTCATCTTGAATTTGAAATACGCTTTTATCGATAAGTTGAAAATGTGTCCGGTCATTGTTAGTGCTCATTTGAATGATAGTCAATTTTCTTCATTGTTATATGTGTTGAGAACACATAAAAAAGCCATTGGTTACAAGCTTGATGATTTGAGGCGTATAAGCCCCGAATTTTGCATGCGTAGAATCTATCTTGAAGAAAAACATAAACCATGTGTCCAAGGTCAAAGACGATTAAATCCTAACTCGCAAGAAGTGGTAAAAAATGAGCTCATGAAACTCTTAGATGCAAGAATTATTTATGCAATTTCCGACTCCAAATGGATAAGTCTGGTCCAAGTGGTCCCTAAGAAAGGAGGGACCACAGTTGTAAAAAATGATAAAAATAAAATCATCCCAACTAGAATTGTGACAGGATGGCGCATGTGCATTGACTATAGGAGGTTGAATTTAGCCACCAAGAAAGACCACTACCCATTGCTCTTTATTGACCGAATGTTGGAAAGACCAGCTTATCATAAGTACTTTTTCTACTTAGATGGTTATTCGAGAATTTTTCGAATTCCCATTCATCCCGATGACCAAGAGAAGACCATATTCACGTGTCCCTATGGTAATTTTGATTACCGTAGGATGCCTTTCGGTCTTTGTTATGCACCTGCTAACTTCCAATGTTGCATGATCAGTATCTTCTCCGCTTATATTGAATCAATCATAGAAGTGTTTATGGATGATTTAAGTGTTTATGCGTCTTCATTTGATGCATGTTTGGCTAACTTGGCTAAGATTTTGAAAATATGTGAAGAAGTTGATTTGGTTTGAATTGGGAGAAGTGACACTTCATGGTGAATGAAGGAGTGGTACTTGGCCACATTGTTTCGGATAGAAGTATTGAGGTGGACCGTGCTAAGGTCCAAGTCATTGAACAACTGCCCCCACCGGTAAACGTCAAAAGTGTAAGGAGTTTCTTAGGCCATACGGGATTCTACCGCCATTTTATCAAAGACTTTTCTAAGATTGCCAAACCCCTTACCGAGCTCCTTTTAAAGGATGCTCCATTTGTGTTTACTAGTGCTTGTCTTGAGTCTTTTAACAAGATTAAGAAGGCTTTGATCTCCGCACCTATCATCCAGTCACCGGATTGGAACTTTTCCTTTGAACTCATGTGCAATGCAAGTGATTATGCAGTAGGTGTCGTGCTAGGACAAAGGGAAGACAAGGTTCTTCATACCATCTACTATGCGAGCAAAACCTTATATGCGGCCCAAATCAGTTATGCTACCACGGAGAAAGAGCTACTTGCCATTGTCTATACCCTAGACAATTTCCGCTCCTATTTGACTGGGTCCAAAGTCATTGTTCATACCGATCATGTCGCTTTGAAGCATCTTATTTTCAAGCAAGAGACAAGCCAAGGTTGATTAGATGGATCTTGCTTTTGTAATAATTTGATCTTGAGATTCGTGACAAGAAGGGGGCCGAAAATTTTGTTGCCGATCATTTGTCCTGATTGAAGTTTGAATATGGAGGTATTGATATACCTATCGATGATTCTTTTGCCAGTAAATCCTTGATAATGGTGGATGCTAACACACCATGGTTTTTTCGATATTGCCAACTATCTCGATGGCAAGGAGTTGCCGCCTAACCTTTCATATCAACAAAAGAAGAAGTTCATACATGATGCTAAGTTCTTTCTTTGGGATGATCCTCATTTGTTCAAACATTGCTCCGATGGACTATTCAAGACCGTATCAAAGATTTTGCCCCGATGTATCCCATAATGGGATGTGAAAGATATTCTAGAAGGGCGACATTATTCCCCATCTGGTGGTCACCATGGACCATTCAAGACCGTATCAAAGATTTTGCAATCCGGTTTCTATTGGCCTACTATGTTCATGGATGCCAAAGACTTTGTGATGGCATGCGATGCTTGCCAAAGAACGGGTTCAATTTCAAGGAGGCATGAGATGCCTTTGAATGGTATTCTTGAGGTAAAAGTCTTTGATGTGTGGGGTATCGATTACCAAGGTCCATTTCCACACATCAAAAGCTAATCGTTACATTTTGGTAGCCGTTGATTATGTCTCTAAATGGGTAGAGACAATTGCTACTCCCACCAATGATGCCGGAGCCGTTATCAACTTGTTCAAGAAAGTCATATTCCCATGATTTGGTGTGCCTTGAGCGGTGATTAAGGATCGTGGTACTCACTTTGGTGAAAAACAACTTGATGCATTGCTTGCAAAATATGGAGTTTCTCATAGAACAGGCTTGGCCAATCATCTACAAACAAGTGACCAAGTCGAGGTTTCAAATCGGAAAATGAAATCCATACTTGAGAAAGTTTTTGCCAAGTCTAGAAAGGAATTGAACATGAAGCTAGATGACACCTTGTGGGCGTATCGAAGAACCTTCAAAACACCTATTGGCATTTCGCCATATAGGTTGGTTTATGGGAAATTTTTCCATCTACTGGTTCAGATGGAGCACAAGGCTTATTGGGCGGTCAAGGAACTAAATTTCGATGCCAAGCTTAGTGGAGAAAAGCGGTTGTTGCAACTAAAGGAGCTCGATGTATTCCAGTTGCAAGCCTATGAATGTTCCCGCCTCTACAAGGAGAAGACAAAGCGGTGGCATGACAAGAAGATACTCAAGAAGGATTTCAAGATTGGTGACAAAGTGCTATTGTTCAATTCTCGCTTCAAACTATTCCCGGGAAAGCTAAGATCAAGTTGGTCCGGTCCATTTACCAACACAAATGTCAACAAGTTCGGTTCCGTTGAAGTGATGACTACAAATGGGGAGAAATTCAAAGCTAATAGACATCGTTTGAAGGTTTATCATGAAAATGCTATTTTCGGAGTTGTGAAAGAGGTCCTCTTGGATCCTCTACCTTTGAAGAACTAATCCCTTCCAAGCTTCTTACGTCGTGCGGAACATAAAATTAGCGCTTCTCGGAAGGCAACCTGTGTTTTTAGTTGGAATTTTTAAACAATTGTTTTGTTTTTATAGCATTTGAGGCAATTTTTGGATTAGTCAGTATTTTGAATTGTGATTTTTAGGTGAATGAATAAGAGAAGAAGACCGGCTAGAGGATCAACACGCTTCCCCCATGCTGTCGGGGTAAGGAACCTCGTTCGGTGTCGTAGCTAATTGTAACACCCCTGATTACCCGGCCAAGGCAAATGAAGGTGTCACCATTTCGGTTGCCCGAGGTAGTATTTCAAAACTTAAACATAAAGTACATTTTGTAAATAATACATGTTTAGTGATTACAACATATAAATAAAATGAAATACAACTCATGTAGTCTATGACTTCTACTCATGTCTACAAGCCCACTCCGTAGTGCGGCCCCAAATTCCGAACGTATCATAACAACCTGTCAAATAATATGCTCCCCATATGATCGGAACTATCATATAGATCATAGCAGGCCACCCCGAAAATAGGTGACAACACACAATCACACAAACGCCAGTCTCAATAATATATTAACATGAATGACGGCAACATGATTGAGATATGCAACATGATTATGATGTGCAGCTAAAGATGCATTACAATGATCATACCTCCAAACCAACATCTCCAATACCGATGTCAGGGATGCACCCACGACACCTACAACTCGGCGACGGTACCACAACACCGCTCACCCCATTACCCAGACCGCAGTTCGAAACAAGTACCGGGATGCACCCAAGTACAGACTCGGGCGCTAACCGGACCCCCGCCTGACATAACGGCACACCGTAATTCTCTCCATACTCAATTCATTAATGTGCACATCCCTATTGGGCCGAGGAGCTCCAATAGGCGTCCTAAGCGTAAGACGGTCTCCCAACTATCTTACGTCTCTTCAACAACCATGATGCCAACATCATCTCTAATCACCAACATCAATATACAAAATGCACAATATACAACAACAATGCAATGACATACAATCCATTTCATGTATTATCAATCTCACATCATAATGCCCCATCTTTTACATTGTATTACCAACATCGAATATCCAATATCTCAACAAACTCCAATTATACATTTATCATGATATCAAATCACAATCCCAAGTACATGTTATAATGTACCCAATATCCCAATTAACCCCTTAACATTTCAACAATTCCTTAAACATATTGTAATGCAACTACCATGTTCATAGGAGATTAACTATGCATAACATCAACATAAACACATATTAATTATTGAAACCGAGTAAGATTAACCTACATTTAAGAATACTCCAATAAGCTGATTGCATTCAACACAATTCCGTCTCATAAACCGTCTAATCGTACAACAATTACATAATAACTATCATAATCTTCCCTACACTATTATACTAATCAAAAACCCTAATTAATCTTTACCAATTACTCACTTAACTAAAAGAAATCACTAATTAACGAATTATACAAAACCCCCCAAAATTTAGGGTTAAGAGGAATATAGATCTAACATACCTTGATAAATGGAGGATGAAAGAGGTGAGGAAGTCTCCAATCTAAGCTTAGAAATCATAGAAATTTGTTAGGAGTGTTTAGAGAGGGATAAGGTGTGTTTTAGATTTTTGGAGAGAGAAGAGGAAATGAGATATGGTTTGATAGAGGAGGTTGAAATATGAATAAATCCCGACTGCTACAGTGTCACTCGGTCGAGTACCCATGTACTCGGCCGAGTGAACTCAAACTCGGTCCATCCCGGGTACTCGACCGTGTGAACTCAAACTCGGTCCATCCCAGACTCTTACTCAGTCCACTAGAACACACTCGGTTTGTCAATCTACTCCAACAACAGATTGATAAGGTTCTTATTAAGCCTAATGGTCCACTCACTAATCCCAGTTAGCATTATTAATCCTCTCACTAATACCGAGTATTACAATCTTCTCTCCTTAAAAATGAAATTCATCCACTCCCTCTAAAAGAGAACTTCATCCCGAAGTTCGAACCGTTAACCATCTAGACCGATCATGTTATACTTATTAATACACATGGAGACAATCACATTCTAACGTTCTATTCATACTAACTATTACCAATAACCAACTAGTAATATTGTTATCATCCTTAACGGAATGCATACATACGTAATAAATCGGTTCTCCTACAAGAGACACTCTCGTCTATCGGTCATAACCATTTTCCGTTGCAGGAATAAAACTTGTTTTGCGTATGTCATTGCCATTCTCATTGTTCCACGATCCAACAATTACCATATTCTCATTATTGCCATATCAATATCATTCAACATACAATTACCTATTATACACACTACATCACGTTATTCACGAGTACCATCAAGTAGTCAATCATTGAAAACGCATTATATTCAGCAATATAAGGCTATTAAAACCGCATTTGGGGCCCAACAAGACCCACTCGGTCAAGTGTTCATGCTACTCTGCCGAGTGAGTGACAACTCGGTCGAGTGAAATGTCACTCGGCCGAGTGACACTCCGGCTGAAACTTCTAAAAGTCGTCAGGGTAAGACACTCGGTCGAGTGAACTGAATCACTCGGTCGAGTGGACGTCTACTCATTCGAGTGCAAGCGACACTTGGTTGAGGGCCCACTGGTAAGGTCATTATTCATCAAGTCAACACATACGACATCCATCAAGGAGTAAATTCGAGTCTTTACCGACTCAATCGGTAGCGCAACCTATTAAATTAAACAAGTACTTATACATTCCTATGGCCTTATGGCCACCATAAATCATCAAAATAAAACAAGTACAATCACATTTACAAGTTTGATAGCAAATAACAATCCTTATCAAAATAAACTCATGACTCAAGACTATTTCCGGAATCGTTTCCGAGAGAGACCCGACCACAACTTTGACACGAGGCTACTACTAATCCCGCTTCCATTTGCTTTTTCCTTTCCTTTGCCTTTACCCTTGCTTTTACCATCGCTATCGGAGTTGTAACATACGATCTCCTTGCCGGTCACAACCATGCAATCACCGCTATCGTCGTCATCACTTATTTGTTGGGGTTGTTGGCGAGGTTGTTGTTGCGGGTTGTACCACCATTCGGGATCGCGGGGTTGATTGCCCCACCCTTGCTCTTCTTGGGGTTGGTGGCCCCAACTCAATCATTGTTGTTCCCTAGGTGGTGATGGTGGGTTATAGCCCCAAGCTTGTTTCCCCGGTTGGTGACGAGGTTGTTCCCATCATCATGTTTCCTCTTAAGCGTTGCTTCCTCCTCCTTGCTCCAACCCACGGGTAGTGGCACCCTCGTCCCTCAAGAAACCGGTCCCACTAGCAAAGTGATCCCCCGCCCATAGTCCAAGAAAGTGCCCAAAAACCTTGGGATCCGAGTTTCCCAATCCCTAGGCTTAATACCATATGCATGGAGGACAGCGGTATCGTCTCCCACGTGGGTCCAAAAACTAGGTGGGTGCAAGGGTTCCACCCCTTGTGTCAAGATGGCTCATACTCCTATCTAATGGAAAGGCCATGGTTGACACGACAATTGAGCTCGGCCAATCTGGCCTTAAACCCAAGGTCGGTCGGGATCTCGGTGCAAACACTAGAACGGTGAGGTGTCACACGGACGGGTGTTGGTGAGGATGCACGGCCCATCCTAGGTGTCTAGAGGCAGGTCAGAGTGGGGGCATGAGTACGGCGGTCCACGTCATTAATATTAATAGTGTGCTCTCGAGAAACGGTGTAGTATTGAGGCAAGTTGTTAAGAATGTTCGCCTTCTCAAGAGGCTCGATGGGTACCAAGACTCCCTTCGCCGCGGGAACCCTCAAGAATTGGAAGCCATCTACCTTCCATGCCAACCCTCGCTCGGGTAAGTCCACTATCCAACGCAAGTGTTTCAAGTAGCCCAAGTCTTGGTAGGGCACCTCATCCGTCATGGCCTCGTTGTTCTCTCCTGATATAAAGCCACATACGGTATTGGCTAGTCGGGTGATAATTGCCCCACAGTCTAAGACGCAATGTGTCGGCGTAGTCATCCTCTCAAAGGCCAAGGCAATGGCCGAGGTGGGTTGATACGATAAAGTTCCCTCCGATCCGGGTTAAGATAAGAGGCCAACAAGAAAACTTCCCAAGAATTAAGCTTACTCACATCGTCCCTCCCAAATAGAAGGTACGTTATTTGCCTAAGGAAGACACGTAAAACCGGATGCTCCACATCGTTTGCTTTTATGTTACTCACATTGGTCTTTCTCCTCCCATTAAAGTACCCTAACAAAGCGGCGCCGACTCTTTATTAGGGTGATCATCAAGGAAATCCCTCCTCCTAGGGCCACACGTAAGGCCTCCGCAAACTAACGGTCGCTAAGATGGTACTCGGTGTTATGGACATGGAAACAGACCGAAAAGTCTGAATGGTCGTACGAAAAAAGGCTAAGGAACTCTAAGGTGAGGTCCCTGTAGGATATCTCACTCAAATGGTAAACACTCTCTAACGCAAGTCCCCGAAAAATACCCAATATGTCATCCCTTATCCCCAAGCTTACTAAGGCGGCATTGGACACGCACCTAGTTGCGTTCATCTTAACGAGGGCTAAGGCTTGGAAGGCATTGAGGTGAGGCTCACTAGTAAACTCAAGGTTCAGATAGCCTCGGGCTATATACATCGGTGGATCGACACGGGCTTGGCAAGCTTGATGGCCTCACCAAAGTTTGAATGCATTTGCGAGTAATCTGTCAATGTTTAATACTAACTCCTTCAAAATTTGAAGTAAAATGTGTTAAGATAGTTAAATGGGAATTGAGTATAAACGTCCCTTAAAACTTGGAACTTTTCTAAACAACTTTCAAATTTAGCCATCATAATCCATATTATTAAATTACATTGCAATCTGTTAAGATAGTTAAATGGGAATTGAGTATAAACACACAAAATTTTCGGGTAGACTACCAAGTTTTCAGTCCCAAAATGGGTCTTTTACAATCAAATTTTCAATGAAAGGCAAAATTTTAACATTACTTATAATGATTAGAGCCTTTTAAGACCATTTAAACAAGTTTTTAAGCATAAAAAACAAAATTTCGGCATGACCTAAGCATAAATCTGAAAATTTCCCACAAATTTTAAGGCATGAAAATCGATTTTAAGACAAGATCCAACATCAACAACAATGGTTAAACCTTTGTTGGACAATTATTCCCAACAACAATCATCAAAATGCAACATTTAAGCACAATTTGTGAAATTTTTGAGTGGTTCAAAGATGGGTACAAACTTGACATCAAATCTTCATTTTTAGCAACAATAATGGTATAAAATGTTGTTTTCTATCATATACATGGCAAGCAAGAAATTGATAAAAACTTAAGAACACAACATAGATCTACCATTTTTCGATTTGTAAAAGATTGAGAGGAGAGAGAAATCGACTTGCATTGTTAAATTAGGAAGATTAGTGACGTAATTTGGAGTCTAAATCTCGAGTTTAATCAAAAACCAACAAAAATGGAGTGCTAAAAATGTTTTTTGAGGATTTTTGGTGGAGTTTAGAGTGAAAATGGAGAAGGAACGATGAGGATTGAAATAAGAGATAAGAAGAATAAGAGGGGATAAGTTCACGCGTTACTCGGCTAACCGAGTCCACTCGTCCGAGTGGACGATCGAGTCCACTCGGTCGAGTGCGATTCCACTCGGTCAAGTGCGATTCCACTCGGTCGAGTATTGCCCTGCTCGGTCGAGTGTCACC
>JAOWBH010129700.1:0-13773 GCA_028566215.1 Silene coronaria | reverse complement strand
TTTAGACACACCTAAATTCATTATTATTCATTGGTTAGGCCTGAGGATCGTTCGCTCTGATACCACTTTGTAACACCACATTTATCTAAGAGCCTTTTGCAAAGCATTCCCAGATAAATGAAGCGGTTACCATCTCGGTTTCCCAGGACAGTGAATAACAAAGTAAAAGAAACACTGTATTTTAAAATAATTAATAGAGTGATTGGCCTTATCACATAACTCAACCCAAATGATGATAAGTAGCTTAATATTACAAATTTGCAGCGGAAATAAAAGTGTCTTAACAAATACATAAAACTGTATTATAAATCAACTATGTTATCTAAGACTCTAACTATGCCAATCCTCTCTAGCTCCCAGCTCCCAAGACAACTATCTCAATACCTGTCAATCAGTCTGCTCCCCAATATTTGGTTCATCACAAGTATTTACAGAATACACGGTCAACCAACGGTTGATTAGGATAATAAACATCAACATAACAATGATAAAAGATATGCAAATGCAACGCAATGCAATGAGCTCAATGATCCCAAAACTCACGTTCATCCTGCCAATCCCTAGCCCGGGGTAAACCATGCAATCATCTTGCACAAGGCTGAGACAATATTCCGACAAATCTAAGATATTCACCATCCTAACCAAAGTTGAGGGATACATCATCCCAGACGAATGTAAGGTATTCACCATCCCTACCGAAGTTGAGGCATTCAAAATAAGCAATGATATGCAATGAACATTATAATATGCCAATCTTATGACCAATCAATACAACATCCAATATCAATTCCAATATCTCACCCATGGCAAAAGTGCACATCAAGTTCAGATACTCACAAATATATAATCAACAACGTAACTCGATAATCAAATAACACAGTCTGTTGAGTAGATTATCCTACCTTGCAAACAATATCCAAATCAAGCACGCAGTAAATATCAAAAGTATTCTTCCACGAACCCGTCACCTAATCAATAATAATTATTCACACGATAAATAATCTAACTAATTTATTTATACATTTATATAATATAATCCATTTACCCAATTTACACTAATTATTAATTATAATTAACCCACCAAAACACCCTCTCTTGACCCTTTTTCTCACGGCCAACCACATCTAGACCTACCACCTGGACCACGACCATACTTACCACCCTACTAACCCATGGTCAGCCACTAGACAACCCCAAGAAAAGAGCCCCAAGTCGAATTCTGCAACAGCCACCACGAATACACGACTCGCCTGAACCCGGTCTCAACACCTCCTAAACAACCACCATCCACCACCTGACCAACACTCACCACCACCACCAACAACTCCGGACAACCACCAGTAAAACTACCCAAAAATCGACTCACCAAAATTCTCTGACTTGACACAAAGCGACGCCCTAGGACCCCTGTTCCGTTCAAAATACGACATCACCAATCCCTTGAAAACCATATGAAACCACCACTCTCCACCAACGACAACCACCCTAACCATATTACAAAGGTCGACCCTACAACCATCACGAACTTAACCTACAGTCAAACCAATCAGAGTCGAAATCCGACCTTAAAATCAAGGTATAACAACACGGGTTCCAACATTGTATAAAACATGACAAAAACTCCCAAAACAGACCCATGGTGGTCAAATCATTAGGATTAGTCAACATAGATACCCAAACCCCTTCCTACGGTGGTCAAGGTCGGGCCAAAGACGGTCAACAATAGTCTATTATTAAAGCAAAGATAATTTACGTAATTAATGTGACGATCTTATGAGAATTTACCTTTCTTGATTTGAGACGGAATTATTATGAGTCATATCTGTTTTCTCCTAAGAAAAACCCTCTCTCTCAGTTTATGTGAGTTTTGGGAAAAGCCAAAAGTGTTTAGGTAGAGCCCTAGGTTGATATTTATGTGGATTAGAGGTACATGAAAGCTTCTAAGAAGGTCACATATTTTATTATTATTTTATATCATATTATTTTTAAATAGACAAGCCTACACTAGAATCACCTCTCATTGGCTACCTAAGATCACACGCCCAAGTGCCCATTCCGGCTCCATTATTTCAGTTATTATTTCCGTCTCACAGATTAATTATAACTTATAATTAATGAAATATTAATTGATATGAATTAATATGAAATATAACTATTTCAGTTTACATTCTACCGTTGACTAACTTTGACCATGCCTTAAAAATGCTAGGTATTACAATAACTTTGAAAAAGATAAGAAATCCCTAAGACAATCAAAGAAAAAATTAAAGCAAACAACAAGCAAGTAAAACGAAAATTACACTGTCCCCGGCAACGACACCATTTTTTGGTGCAAGGGTCGTTGACAAAATACATAAAATATTTGTAACTTAACTTAGCAAGTTGTAAGTCAAGGTTGATCCATGAGACGGTCGTACCATTCTACAAGCGAGTAGGAAAGTATGAAATAAAGATGTCTAATGTCACAAGTCACTTAAGTTTGTAAAGAGAGATGATCTAAACTACTTAACAAAGGTAGGAAACAAGTAAAAAAACAAATAACAATTAACACGGAATAATATCGATATGAGAAATAAACTGGGGTGCTTGGGTTTATATGGGTCGATTAAGGTATGGTAAGGTGTCAAGTCTCATATATGTGAATGAGTTCTATTCGGACTATGAGCCAAGTCTCTCTATTTAATTGCTCTACCTTGGTCAATCGGGGTAGCTCTCGTGTATGCCCGTCCAACCTTCCAATATAGTGCACAGTCTAACACGACTAAGGCTCTCGATCTTATAGAATTGTTGAACAAATAAAGATACATACAAGTTTTCTCCAACAAGCATTCATCAAACAACATATGTGCACTAGTTGAAACAAGGACCAAAACACAACTATAAGACTCAAACACCAAAGACAAAACCCTTAATCAAACCCCATAATCCCCCGTTAACCCTAGCTAAGAGACTACTCACTACCCGTAATCATGTTCACAATAACATGACTAATACCAAAGCAATAAGAGATAAACATGATGGATAATGAAATATTAATAAAGGATTAAAGTGAGATTAGGAATTATACCAACTAGATGAACAATAGACGGAAATAAGATGAATAAGAATATAAGAAATCCTTGAATAGATGAAGATCTTGTCACCAAATCTTACATAAACCCAAATAAATCTTCAATTACAACCTAAAACTAAGAATAATTATGGAGTGATTGAACTTATGATGAGAGATTAAGGAAATAATTTAGATCTAATTGCTTTCTAAAGATGGGTAAAGGAGGGTAATAATAATTGTTCTCCTCTAATTCTATTACATAATAAAGTATTTATAGTTGCCGGATTAGGTTAAAACTAGGTTTTAGGGAAAGATTAGATGCGGCGGATTTGAAGGCTACCTCGAGTGGGTTGGACTTCATCACGGGCGATATGTGCTTATCTCGAGCGAGATGGTGGTTGTATCGAGCGAGACAAGAGCTAGATGGTTCTGTAGCTCGAGCGTGACAAGATCATCTCGGACGTGACCTTGTCTAGCCTATGGATCCATCTTCTCATCTTTCTTGTCCTTCTTTATTGACTACGGCCTTCGGTCGTGTCCTTCACTTTACGGCCATTTTCACAAGTTGTTAATTGACCGCCAAAATGAGCATAAAAGACAGGAATTCTGCCTTATTTGGATCATTTCCTACAAAACACGTAAGATAGCATAGAATTGCAAATATGAAGCTTTTGGCCATAAAATTGACGAAATGCATGCAAAATAAGGCTAGTTAAGGGTGTAAACACGTAAATTATAATCATATCACTTCCCTAGAAAATAAGCCAATTACCATCTTGATTGTCCGAGGTTGTACATATCAAACCATAAAGAATCAAATACGGTTTCTTATTGAAAGGTGAAAGACAATAGCATTACAACCAATGCTGAAATCCAAAATACAATCCGATAAACTGAAATTACTCAGCGTAAGCAACTACTAAGTGATACTCTCGACCGGTGTCCAACCATCCCGCATACAAGCCATGCAAAATAACACCTGCTAGAACACACTACTCACCATTTGCCAACAATATCAAATGGATCATCGCAGATAACAGAGAAAAAGAGAAACACACAACACATCCTACACGGTCAATAACATTTATACAATAAATTACAAGTACAAAGATACAATACATACAATAATCTACCAAACAATACCCTTCTCCCAACTCTACAACTCCCTCGTAACAAGTGCCTGAACCGCAGCGTAGAACACAAATATGCACTCATCGTAATAAGTAACTAACCCCCGCCGATGTCAAGCCGCATCAGTGAACATCAAAAGCCCCACTCACCGCAGCGAGCGTACCCAAATTATTAATGTGCATATCGTCCTTGTAACGGGAGCCACAAAGAGTGATAAAGGGATGATGTTAATCTTCCGATATTGCTTCATAATTATTCTCTCAACCGCTAACACCATCGTCATCACAACATCATCACAATAAAAATAATCTCAATCAAATCATCATCAAACATAATACAACAATCATCTCACAATCAATCATATAACCATACTGAGAAGAGAAACCCTACCTCTAACGAGTCCAGTAGTCAACACAGCCAATCAATCGATCGCATACAGGATACTGACTCAATCACCGACTAGAATTAGCATTGAATCATGATGGAAGCTACGCTTCGAACCACCAGTCCCTAGTCTAGTGATGTGGTTCTGATTTACGTGTTTTATACCCCTTAACCAACCTCATTTTGGATGCATTTTGTCTCTTTTATGGTCCATTTTATAGCCAAATGCTTCCTATTCGCATTTCCACCCCATTATATGTGTTTTGTGGGAAAGTAGCCAAATGAGGCAGAATTCCCATCTTTTGCATTTATTTTGATGGCTATTTGACGAATTGCACCGATTAGCATGAACAGAAGATGAGAACTACGACCCGACGACATTAGATATGGGATTTGGAAGGAAGGAGTGAATGCCTTAAGGAGTATTGGAGCCATTGGAGATCAAAAGAAGGTTCTGAGCTTTATTTCGCCCGAGATAGACTCATATCACTCGAGATACTTGACTTCTTCAACAATTCGCTCGAGATGAAATCATCTTGCTCGAGATGAGACCTAGCGTCGCTAATTCTATTCCTATCCCGCCTGAGTTACAATCCATCTCGAGCTAGGCACTTGTTACCATGTCATTTCCTCATTTTTTCTTAATCTACCCTTCCTAAACCTAATTGTATTAGTATAAAAGTACCCCTCTTTGTAATAAAATTGGGGATAAATCTTTGATCTCCTTTATGTCTTACATTATGCCTCCATAGTGTAGTTAGCTTAGATCTCATCTTAGATTAGTTTTAATCCTTAATCAAATTACATTAATCTTTCAATAATCAATCTTTCAATGCTTGTTAATTAGTTTAGTCTTGAATCTCTTGAGTTTATACTTGAAGATCAATTACAAGTCTTCAATAATCCCTTATTATTCTAGTAGTTGGTATATTTCTCAACCTCTCTCTTATTTATTGTTCATCTTTTATTTTGTTTGCTTATTGCTTGTCTTATCATCATGATTAAATTTGATTGTTTTATTGTTGGTGTATTTCTCATAGTGATTAGTTAGTGGTCTTCTAGTTTGGGTTAGTGGGAGATTGGAGGGAATGATTAAAGGGTAGATCCATGCTTAGTGAGTTCAATAAATTGATTAAAAGTTGTGGTTTAAACTAGTGCATATAAGATGTGTGATGAAATGTTTGTTTGAGAAAACTTGTATGATTCTCTATTTGTTCAACTCTTCTATAAGATCGAAAGCCTTAGTTGTGTTAGACCATGTGCTACGTTGGTAGGTGAGATGGGCATACACGAGTAGGACCATTAGATCGAGAGAGTTGATCCATAGCCCGACTATAACCTTGACCCAATGTAGACTCATATATGTAGACTCCTTTGATCACTCTAGATATCTCATTTTTGCCCCTTCAGCTAAACACCCAATGATAATTGAGCCACATGTTTAGCATATGTAACAGTTTTATGTAATTTAGTAAAACCGTCGTCAAGTGTTATCTCGAATACTCGTGTCCACCTCTGGGTCGCCATCTACGTGCTGATATGGACGTTTTAGCGGTAATTAGATTTCATTTGAAGTCCGGTTCAAAAACCGTCTTCATTATCTGAAACCATCTAAACCCGAATCGGAATATTCTGGAATTCCATCGCCAAATATTATTTTATTAATAAATTTCTGACAAATATCTTGCCTTGAGGAATAAGTAAGTCTTATATCTTCCTCTTTCCTATTTTAAACCGCGAAATCTTTCTTACTGAATAGGCAAACCCTGGAGAGTTGACGTAGCTGGAGCTGCGCGTCTTGAAAGAGCGATAGTGGCTGGTAGGCCCTTTCCAAGGTTTGTTTCCCTGTTGTTCCGTCTTTCCTAAACCCTATCTCGTGTTTAGTACAAATAGAGGCCTTCAAACTTCATATTCTTCACGCGAGTGTCCGCCCTTCTCTTCTCTCTTTGCATTCTAAGACCACGTGCTTTTGCTACCAACAACAACGTGCTTGATCTACTCAACCACGTTAGATCGAATCCTTTTGAGTACCCGTCACATTTTGCATGACCGTCGAGTTTGACCAGTACACACCGACATAAATTTATCAAACTTGTTTCCTTGTTTACAAGGGCATCTTCACGAATTTAATCGAGTCGAGTTACCACTAAATTGACGTTTTAGTTAAATCTCACTTCGTTAACATGTAAGTCCGAGGGTGTAAAATCCCACTTTAATCTTGTTTTATTATTTTTGTATCTTTGTTTAGTTTTGTATATTATGTAGATGCCAAATAGTCGTAAATATTTCATTAAAAATTAGTTTTACAAACCTTTTGTACGAAGTCAAAAGCGATTCGACATGGGGAAGGATCGCACAGACTGATGCGCCACCTAGAATAGTCGCAACACTTGCTGCGACTCTTCCTGAAGTCGCCCTCAGTCCCTGCTCTCTTTCTTCTTCCTCGGGTTTCTTCTTCCTTCGCCTTTTGTTTTATTTTCTTCCAATTTATTCGTTTATTTCATTTATCCCTTTTAATTAATGTTTCTAAACCATTTTTATCAAATTCTTTTCCACTTAAATCATTAATAATCCATATTAGTAAGTTTATGTCACTTTTCTCAAATCCGGGTTTGTGAGGTTTGATAATCAATATCAAATCTCTTGAATTCGATTTTGTACATGATTTTAGTTTGTTCTCGTACTTTAATCTGACCTTTTAATGATTACTTTAGCTTGTTCTTCAATCCGTCTTTATTTCATTATTCGCTCAATTCAAGTTTTCTAATTTTAATAATTCGTTTTTAAATTGTAAATCCGCCTTATAATTATAATAATCAATGTTAGTAAATCTGATGACGATCTTTATATCGTAAACATGACTAAACCACTTCTTCGAGTCTTAGTAATACAAACAATCGATTAAAATCAGCAAACCAAGCTAACAATGTTGCGGGACTGACTTTCACCGACGAAACCCACCTAAAGAACAGACGCAGAGGGTGATGTGCCTCTTCCATAGGGCGCAACACCTGATGCACCCGTTCTGAGTCGGATTCTAATTCTGAACTCTTCTCGCCTCGACTTAATTCGTGTATAATTACTATTTATCGACTATTATTACTATTATCACCTAATTAGCTACATTATTAGTCATTTTATTTTATTTTGTCACTTTTTCCTTATTTTCTAAATTTTTCTTATTTACTAAATTTCCATATTTATTTTATTTCCTTATTTTCACAAATTTCCTTATTTTCTAAATTTCCATATTTCATTTATTTCGTAATTTCATTATTTCCTTATTTCCTTATTTTATTTATTTCCTTTTCTTTTTATTTCCTTATTTGTTTTATTTCCTTTTCTTTTATTTCCCACTTTTATTTTTCCTTATTTGTTTTAATTCCTTTTAATTTTATTTCTTTTATTCTTTTCAAATATTATATTTGGCATTTATATGATATAGAATCGTCATGTACATAGTATATTTATATTTTATTCATCTTATATGCAATTCACATGCAAAGAATGAAAAATCACTAACTTGACCATTAACTCTTATTTGTATAAATCCATTGACGTAGCTAATGTAATTTCACATATTAAAACAATGGATGTTGCAATGCCTGCATTTTAATCAACAATACATCGTGTATAAACGACCTTCCCAAACATTAGTAGAGGCCGCTATCAAGGCGGGCGGGATTAGGTGTTCGATTAAAGAGCTTCCTAATAGGTATTCTCACCTCTTAATTGGAATATCTGTGAACATCCATGTTCGCGGGCATTACCATAGTCATTCTAGACATAGAGTATCCGAATGGTGACAAATTGTTGGTGTCTGTGTCACTACTTTGTATTTTGACATGACATAGAGTATTCGAACGGTTCCAATTTTCCACAAAAATTGGTTGCGACTTCTCAAATGTAGGATTGTTCAACCTTTCACTGGTTTTAAAGCCTTTCAAATCGGTTACAACCCATGACGTAATTTGTCCGAAAAGTTGCATGGGGATAAGTGCCGCCGCTTTATCACGAGATACCAAACGCGCGGGTGCGCGCGGTTCGGGTGGTTTGGTCCACAGTGGAGACTCCGCTGGGAATGATACATTAGACTTAGTCTGACATGAGCTGTGGTGAAACTTAAACAAGGTTGGGAAAATAGTAAATACAAGACAATTGTTTATTTTCAATACTCGATCTTCTTTGATCGTTTTATTCCGCCATCCTAGTCTTTTAACAAACCCTATCCGACCAATCGTCCCGTCTCGATGGCGCAAATTCTTATTTCTTCCTAGTAGATGGATAACGATTGATGTCAATGACACCATGATGCTTACTCGTGTTTGTATCAAGAGCTTTTACTACTTGCGCGAATGGAACTAGGAACCGACCTTACTCATGTTTAGTTCGGGCATCTCCACAGACCGTTGCTTGGTGTGGCAACCATACTTATAAAAAAAATCCCGTGACTATCATTTTGCATACCGTTATAATGCTTGTTCATATGTATACATGCTATGTGATATCCGAGTCTTGTCACCTTCTGTAAACAAAATGATGTCAAATATTTTTTTTTAAAAAAAATAACACTTTTCGAATAATAAAAATAAAAAACATTTAAAAAAAATATAATATAGTTGTATAATAAAGGTACCATTTTATTCCAAAAATTTGTAAAATCGTTTTAGGCTTTTGAGCAACTCAAATCAAATTAGACCAAGTCGAATTTCAGCCAGATTTCACAATCCATTTCCTTACATTTTAAGGGTCCTTTAATCGTGTTCATAGGTGTTACGCCGTTATTTTGAACTCCCAAGTAAAACCCCGAAAAGTCACACACAATGACCGAATGACAACACATTTAATGTCAAATGTTTTAAATTTCCTCTGTTAGTATCACATGCACGCCACCCGAGTGCCCCACGCGCGCGCTCAAAGTTGTACTCGTCGACTCGGTCCTCTCTTTTCATGTCTAGTTTGTCATGCGTTGTCTTTTGGGTAAGTGTGAATCGTAGTCGAATGCATTTTGATACGCCCGCCGTCGGTTCCTTCTCAGTACGAGATGTCTGGAGCAGCAAGCAACGCAAGTGTTCATGGTCAACCAGAATGGTAATGATGAAATATTGGCCACGATCCTTCGCCTTCAAACTAGTCAGGATGTTGCTTACATCAAACTCCAAACGACCGAGAATCGTATTTTTGTCGTGGAATCCCGATCACCACCAACTGAAATACCTGAGAAACCCTAATCACCTCCGGTTGGAAATAATGAAGTCGCTAAAAATGTTGAAGTTGATCCTCATGTGCCTACTGAAGCTGAAAAACGCCTAAGCTATTTGGAAGAACAACTTATGTACCTTAAAAGAGACGATATCTACATGGAAAACAGTCGCAAGTACGAGTCCGTCAATGCACAATTGCCTACTAATTTCACCATGACAGATATTCCGAAGTTCAACTGACACCAAAAATCCTTTGAATCACATTTGTGCCTTCAAAGACTACATGTCCATCAAGGACATCCAACCCGAGATGTTTTTAGGGATCTTTTTATCATCTCTAGACACCATTCCTAGACAAGGGTTCTATTCCTTAGGCCATAAGAAGCTGACAACTTGGGATGATGCTGCAATCGAATTCACCAAGCAGTACACGAATAATGCAGAAATCCAAGTGAACATGCACACTCTCGAAGTTTTGACTCAGAACGACAAAGAAGGGTCTACCGACTTCCTACCTAGATGGAGGAAAACTAGCACTCAGCTAGTCGAACGTCCTGAAGAAGCAGTCTTAATGGAGAAGTTCATAGACAACTTAAAGCCGATCTATGCAAGTCATCTAAGGTACCAAAATATCAAGTCTTTCAAAGATTGACCGTTCAAGGCACAAGAATCGAAGATGATATTCGTAAGGGTGTCCTATCCAAAACTGTGGGTCATGGATACCAAGGCTCAACCTCTACTGGAAGTCATTCTTACGGTTTCACTAGCAAGATAGATGAATTTAACCTCTTTGAAGCTTCAAAGAAGGGTACTCCTCGAAGGATGTTCATTGACATTGGTGACACCTACACCAATGCATTGGCAAGGCTAGTGAAATTGGGAAAGCTGCAACCTATCGAACTTACTCCTGATCCCACACCCGAAAAGAAGACTAGATTCTGGGTCGGTAATGCTTGTTATCATTTTTATAGAAGAAAGGGGCATGATACAGAAAAATGATTCAAACTGAAACATCTCATCCAAGATATGATTGAAGATGGAAGGCTCCCCCTTCCCTCCCAATAAGCCTAACAACACTGAAAAGCCTCTTGGAATTTTAGTGATCATCACAGATGATGAACCCTCTATGGGTTATTCACAACCTATCTCTCCAATTGAGGACAAGGCCATCGTGATCAAACAAGAATGTGCATTAGGAATCCAACACCCAACGACGAGGATCGACGAGGAAATGAATAAATTGCTGAAAGAAAATATTCCCAACCCTGTTATCTAAAGCTTCAGCAGGACGAAGAAGAGAACAAGAAGTCTACCTCGCACTATTTGGAGTTTATCAGATATCCTCCTAAGCTAATAATTCTCGACATCTACAATAAAAAAAGTCATCTACCTACGAGGTTAGCTCTTCAGAAGATCTGATGGTAGGGTACATTTTTCCACGATGTAGCTGAGATGCAACTGAAGTGAGCATGGCAACAAAGGCTTAGCATCAATGGTGGTTTAGATCAGCAAAAAGGATATAAAATTAGAGTAGAAGACAATGACGGATCTGGATTTCTACTGCATCACTGATAGGAGGCTCTACTGTCTCTGAAGGTGACGAATTCAAGTCGGAGTCAGAGTCTAAGTATAAATATACGGAAGTTGTCAAAGAGTCTCCTCCTGTTATCATTCCTTCTAGTTTATCTCCTAGCCTAGCTTCATTTAGTAAGAGTAACCTGAGGCTTGTCCCAGGGACTGTTCCTTTACCGCCTATGACCACCGATCAGATGCCATCTTTGTTTTAGCTTTTCTCAAATTTTAAAATGAATAAATCAGATTTTGCTTATTCCTCATGCGTTTATACTTGCAATTCTATTTATGACGATACTGAGGATGATCCTGACCCTGGCACAATTGAGTTACCTCCCTACATAATAAAAGAACAATTAGAAGAGAGACAAGGGGCACCTGTTATAGAGAACACTGAACCAATTAATGTGGGTACAAATCTAGGCTCTAAAGAACTTAGGATAGGGATAAACCTAGACATGACAGAAAAGGCAAAATTTATTGAACTACCCCACGAATTTAGAGACGTTTTTTCCTGGTCTTACAAAGACATGCCAGGGATAGATAAAGATATCACCGAGCACCGAATTCCAATCAAGCCAAGGTTAAGATTGTGAAGCAGAAGCTTCGACGGATGAGAACAAAGTGGGCCTTAAAAATCAAGGAAGAAATCGACAAACAAATCAAAGCCGGATTCATCAAACTTTCCAAGTATTCTGACTTGGTGGCTAATGTAGTCATCGTACCCAAAAAGGATGGGTTATTACGGGTTTGTGTTGATTCCAGGGATCTAAACAAAGCCAGTCCGAAATAGTATTTTCCACTACCTCACATTGACATCTTGGTGGATAACACAGATGATCACGCACTACTATCGTTTATGGATGGATATGATTGGTTTATTCAAATCAAAATGGCCGAAGAAGACATGCACAAGACCACGTTCATTACAGCATGGGGCACCTATTGCTACACGATTATGCCTTTCGGGTTGATTAATGCTGGAGCTACCTACCAACAAACCGCTACAACTTTACTTTATGGCATGATGCACAAAGAGGTAGATGTATACGTAAATGCCATGTTTGTCAAGTCAAAAGATCGAAAGAGGCATATTCCCAATTGACAACGATTATTTCTTAGACTCCGAAAGTACAACATGAGACTTGATTCCACTTACTGTTCATTTGGAGTCGCGTCAGGCAAACTGCTAGGCTACGTAGTCAGTCAGCGGGGAATAAAAATTGATCCATCCAAGATCAATGCTCTAGTCGAAATGCCTCAGCCACCGACAGATAGAGATGTAGGGTGTTTTCTATGCAAGGTGCAGTACATCACCCGGTTTATCTCAAAGCTCACTTATATTCAAGAAATTAAAGAAAGTAACTAACACAATGTGGGATGATGATTGCAAAAAAATGTTTAATAGGATAAAGGAGATCTTGGCCAAATCACCAGTCCTTATGCCGCGACAAAAATACCAACCTTTGTCTCGATACCTTATAGTTAGAGACACAGCTACGGGAATGCTTGCCCAAACAATTGAGAAAGAAGAAAGAGTTATCTACTACCTTAGTAAGGAGTTCTTGGAATATGAGATCAAGTATAAACCTCTCCAGAAGACTTGCCTCGCTCTTGTGTGGGCAACCAAGAATCTACGTCATTACATGCTCAGTTATTCATCAGTCAATGTATACTCGAAAATGGATCCAATCAAGTACATATTTGAGAAACTAGTGCTCAATGGGCATTTAGCACGATGGACGTTGATGCTTTCATAATTCGATCTTGTGTTCGTACCTCTAAAAGTCATCAAAGGATGAGCAGTAGCTGAATTCTTTACAGATAATCCAATCCAAGATACACAGACAATATAGACTTGGTCATTTCCAGATGAAGACATTTTGCACACACATACTGAATCCCGTGACCTCTACTTTGACGAGGCTTTTAATTTAAAAGGATACAGAATAAGAGTGTTGCTCATTTGTAACACCCCCATTTATCTAAGACATCTAGTCCAATCCAATTCTCACGCAAGCTCCAAGCTCCCAAGACCGCTATCACAAATACCTGTCAGTCAATCTGCTTCCTAATAATTGGTTCATCATAGGTGTTTACAGAATACACGGTCAACCTCGCGGTTCAGTAGGAATTTACTAAACAACAATATAAACATATTAATCACAAGTATACATTAACAAACTCAGTTACGATCACAGCCAACAGTGGTACTTTTAACTTCCATCCATCCACAACATACTCAATATACATCTACTCCTCCCAAACTCCGTCTTAACGCTTCCTAAGCTCCGAATGTGCACATCTCTCTAGTATTGAGCCTACTAGAGAAGAGATTCGAGAGGAAGCCAGTGATCAACTAATGCCGCAAAGGACTAGCGGTTGCTCAGACCGGTCCCTTCAAATAATAACCAAGGACTAGCGGTATAT
>JAOWBH010129589.1:0-13775 GCA_028566215.1 Silene coronaria | reverse complement strand
CCTATACATTTATCTCGAAAAGAGATCCTGAGTCGGTGTTTAAAATTTTGAATTTCTGATTATCATAGAAAATAATTGATTTGATATAAGCGGTAGTGTTTTTAATCTTTAATTCTTTTGTTCTCTCTCCTATGGACATTATTCATTTAGAAATATAAGGCATTGACCCTTTTTAACTGTTGGGCTATCCTGGTGGAATTAGTCTTTAGCCCTTTACGGTTCTTAAAAACAAATCAATGATTTTGTACAAGTTTTGGTGAAGAGTAGTAAAGTGGATAATACATTCAGTAAAGTTTGATACTGGTATATAATCTGACATATGTAGAAAATTCTGAAGAGTAAAGAGTCTCCCTTTTGTTGCATGCCACTATGCCAGCTTTGTGAAGGTCAAAAGTTTTTATTTACTTATTTGTTTATATTATTATTTACTTCCTAAAAAGTTCCAAATATTTCAGTGAAACCTTTAATTCAAAATTTCGACACTTGGCTTTGGTCATACCTTCCTTGAAGAAAATCATTGCTTAGATTCCGATTAGTGAATTGTCATGGGAGGCAACTACCAAGTGTGAAACAAAGAAATATCATAATTGGATAAATTCTTTAATTAAATCCAAACTTGATACCATAATTTTGCACTTCCTGAAAAAATGACCAACACTAGTGTGAGGTGATGAATAGGTGGAAAAGTCCAGAGAAGGTGATTTTGAGATTGGTTAGTAGTTACTGGTGTTCAAAAGGGATAAGCTATAGAGTTGCATTTCCTTTTTTTTTCCTGACTTTTTGTCTTAGATGCTATGTGGTTACTTGGGGTGAAAATGGTGTTTTAGTACAAAGTGGAAATCAACTTTTGATCGTTCAACAAAATGGATTTTAAGTTCAAAGCGAAAGTCATATTTTTGATGGTTAGTCAGTAGTGTTCGAAGTTGGCCATCCTAACCTACTTCTTGAGTAGTATTTATATAAATTAATTCTCTCTGTTTTCTTCAAATCTCTGCTAATTTGATGGCAGTAAAGATACCCATTTTTCCAAGGCAGTAAAGATGCTCATTTTTCGGTGTTTGCATTGAAGATCCAAATTTTCGGTTTCAATTGAGCCAAAAACTCGCGCTATTCTTAGTCTTATTTGTGTTGGTTTGTCAATATTTGAAGTTGGCTATCCTAACCTACTTCTTGAATAGTATTTATATAAATTGGCTAGCTCTATATACTTCAAATCCCTTTGCTAATTTGATGGCAGTTACCCATTTTTTGATGTTTGCATCGAAGATAAAATTTCCGGTTCCAATAGAGCCAAAGACTCCCTCTATTCTTTGACTTTGGAATATGAGTGAATAATGTCCGTGTTATGTAAATTGTGAAATAGAGTCCAATTACCCACACCTCCACTTTGCAAATCTGAAAACAACTAGTTTTGAGTGCATGGCTAAGGTGGGAGCAATGTTTATTATGAAGGGAAGCAGCATGTCAAGCTAATTCAAATTTCAAAATTGAACAAGCCATTCATAGTAATTGTATGTGTCCAAGATAAAACCATTATTAAACTGGAGAGATTTTTTCTACGGTGGAGAATTAAAGGATTTCATTTTCTTCTTGGCTAAGCATTCTGTGAAATATAAATCCTTGACTCATTGTAGCATTGAGATGACAATCTGGCATAGTGGTTTGTTAGGCTTTATTGGCTACATTTTAAATTTGTTAGTAGCAACATGACTATTCATCTCGTTATTTTCTCTTGGAAATTTCATGGAAGGATACACATGATGGAGACCCACCTATGGTATGACACGTGGTATAGAGAGCTGATTCTATTAGTGTTCTAGCCTAATATTTTTCTGATCCACCTGCATATATTCTTAAACCCTTGTCTAATTGATACCTAGCTTTTTGGTTTTAATGATTGTTACTTGTTAGTCTGTAGACAATAATTATCAAGATATCATGGGGGGGAGTAGTGTTTGTTCCACACATGGTATTGAATCTCGGTTTGAAACTTGATCTTAGAATTGGTCATCATAGCTTGATCTCAGTCTTTTTGCTACAATGTGGGCGGTACTGCCTCAAAATGTGGTTGTGATGATAACATTCAACGTTAAATAATTTCCATTGCATTTTGGTGTCACTACCTGTATTTGAAACTATGGCTCCACGACAACTTCACCCTTTTGTGATAGAATGATTGTGTAAAAAATATGCTACTCGATGTGACCGCAAATGTTGAGTAAAATGATGGTTGACCACAACCACGCCCTTTTATTTTTTCCTTATGAATGTGTGAGTGATATGTTCCTGGAATTTCAGCTTCAGTTTTCTATTACGAAAAAGAGGATCTAATCTACATCCGACCCCCCACCCCCACTCCTCTTTACCCCGCAATTTGTGAGTGTCGTTGAGGCATTTGGGTAATGTTGTTGTATGATTGTGCTGAAGTATACTGGTTTACAGCAAATTAAATCAGGGGATGAGAGTTCTAGCATGAAGCACCCCACACCCAGATGATACTGCCCAAGTGAAAGGAGCTAGTGACTCTTTTCCCAGCAGCAACTAGTTTAGCTAGCTGAAAGGAAACTGCTTGTGGGCAAAAATCTTTGCCGAAAGTAATGCATACTAATACTAGTCTTAGTTTTAAAAAATGTGCAGTTCCACTAAACACTATGATATATTATTTGCAATATATTTCTACTTATTCCATATGCTACTGATTTCTTTTCCTTTGTTTGCTTTCCAAGTGGGTTGGAGGCACCTGGAAGTATCATGACAACATATAACAGCTACTGATTTTGTCTATAATACTAGTTCTGTTAGTTAAACATCTACATGTTTAGTGTATGATAAATTAATCATGATTTAGCAACGAATACCCTTTTCTGTTTCCTAGAGGTCATGAGGCGGCTGGGAGCACTTTTGTCGGTCATTTGATATTCGCAGTTTACTATTTCGACTCAATACAAATCAGTTGCACAACTATTTGTGTGAATAGTTACATAAGTTTATTTGGGGTTAGATATGTACCGATGAGTCTCAGGCTTCAAAGATTGACAAAAGAGTAAGTTGCTAGTATTTCTGTTATTGTCGTGAGCCCTAGTGAGTCATGCATGATAAATGGCTTTGTACTATTGTCATCAGACTGGACTTGAGTAGTATAAGATCTTCTGATGCACTGAATCAATGGTAAGTTCCTATAGGTTTTTTTACAAATTGAAGATGAGTCATTGCTCTCATGTGCCAAAGGCCCAGAGTTGTAGCGACTTGCGGATTATAGTATTAATGGGACTGGTCCCAGCCCTTGCTGGGCTTTTATGCTCAAATATACATTAGATGATGTAGCTTCCCTTGGCCTAGTGGTTGAGCGATAATTATTCCCAACATGAGGTCAAGGGTTCGAACCTTGTCTCTTATTATTTGTTTCATGCTGCTCTACTTGAATGTTGTCACACATGAGAAATTCTCTAGTGCTGCCATTTTACATTGTAAAGTTAAATTATTAGTGCAGTCCTTTGTGATGTCTGGTGTTGTTCCCAGGGAACTGTTGTTATATTCTCTGAACATCGAAAATGTTTTAGTCTCTATTGAAACTTGCTTGATGATTATTCATCGCATGTCAGAGATTTAGTTTAAATAGCTTTGAGGTTGTTTGTTAGTTATTCCAAGATTGTTTGAGCTTGCATGAACAATTGTCAATTGGTAAAAAAAGGCACTCGGCTTACCAATGTCGTGATACATCTACGTCATTTTATTCATCTTCCAATTTGGGATTGCTTTTTGTGTCAAAGGATAGCTTTTGTGTCAAAGACAGGCGGTTATTAGCCCAATTTGTGAGTCCCACATGCCGCCGATAAAGAAAAAGTTGCCAAAATAAAAAATCCCTCTTGTTTAGGCCAGTGTATATTTTAATTGTCATCATGAGATTCGCTAATACTGTAATATTAAGTAATCAAATGATTAATGTCAAAGTTTTAAAATATGAGGAGTTATGCAGCATATGGAAGGGACAAGTTGTCTTCTGTAAACATCTAGGAAAATGACCGTGTATCAGTTGAGTAACATCAGAATCGATTTGGACACTCAAAGTGGTATTATTTACCTGCATTGTTACATGCGTGAATCGTTCTTGCATATTAATAGACAGATAGTTTTGATTGCTAAACAATTATTATAACCAAGTTACAGTGCATAACTTCAGCCACTGCCCACTAGCTTTATATACCTGCGCGAGCGCCTAGTTCACATCAGCCAGGAAACAAGAACTGCATATCTGGAATTAGGACTCTAGAGTAGCTTTTACCTTGCCCTTTTTTTTGCTCTTTTGCATGAAATTCTAAATGTTGTGGTATTTATGGGACAAAATCTGGTGAGATGGAGTCTAGGAGATGAATCCAATGCACTCCATCCTCTTCCTCTTCTTCACCTGCCATTTGAGTCCATTGTGCATCTTGAGAGTAGTCTGGCTTTTCAAGTTCGTCGTTCCTCGCAAATCGGCCTCTGACTCTTGGTCTGCTATCAGCTAATGTCTTCCTGCAAGCATACTGATTTTTTTGTTTTTGGTTTAGCTGACATGTTATTGTGGACGACATGACATATAGACAAACATGAAATGTTGTAGTCTTTGCAAAATCGATCACTGAAGCATATTTTTAGTGGTTTCTGAAGACTCGTGCTCAAGTTATTGGGATTTGAAGGTGCATTGACAAACATGCCTTTTATTGCGAAAGCTTTGCATTTGGAAAGAAGATTGTGTGCGTTGGAGTGACTGTGATCCTCAGCATTCATATGTCCCTGAGGCTCTTTCTATCTCTTGGTTGCATAAGTGTATAGTTCAAGCCAGGACGTGCACTCTAGACGATTGTTTAGTACAAGCCATGATTTACTGTCAGATATTTATTATGCTGCTGGTATAGTACCCGTATAATTGCTACCCTGGGTTTTGTAAGAGGAGGTTTTGTTAGCTTTAGAAATATTAAATTTGTGATAAATGGCTAAATGCAAGTCTGACCTGGATTTTCTTGTTGAAGTTCCTTTGGCTTCGCTTGCTTCTGTACTTTTCAATCCTCTCTATCTTTTCCTCAGGACTATATCGACATGGCTTCGTCATACCTTCAAGAATAATGCTCATGCTTTCATTTGCCCGTGGACTTCCCCCAAGATGGCTGCGATTGCATAGCATACCCTGTCACAAGAAGGTTAACGTTATCAGTTGGATGGTCTATACAGTTTAAGAGGTAAAAATCTAACCCTTCTTCGCTTCTGAACCTTTTAAGAGAACTTAATTCACAGGTCTTAATTTATATGGCACATCTCCCTTCTTTTAGTCGTTGTTAGAGGTAGTAGTTTATTTGAAAATATTATTTTCTTGGATTGTACAAAACGGTACCTGGTCCAGATCACCTGTACTGGACACTCTTGTTACAGAGCCCAAATCAATGCTAGAATTGCCCATAGAAGGGTTTGAAAATAGTGGGTGGAGGTCTGTGTTGAGGTAGTGGCTACTTGGGCTTCTTTGAAAGACCGTCGTTGTATTATGAGGTGGATGACCACTAGTACAACTTATAGGTGAGCTTGGTGAGCCTATATAACTACTAGTACATCCACTCATAGTACTAGTACTTCCATTCCTATTCTCCAACATTGTCGTCTCATGAATGGAATCAAAATTACATGTTAGAGACTGCGTGAACATAGTTGATAAATTGGAAGGGTCAAACTGGCTGAAGTAACCCGGTGTCTGGTCGTAGGCATTATAGTTATGATTGTACATTGCGCCTGTAGCCGTCGTGGTTAAGGGAAATAGATGAAATTTGGAATGAGTTGAGTATGAAAATTGATGGTCTATGGAGAGTTATATAAGAGTAAGTTGATGTGACTTGTCTTCATAGGGTTGACTCATTTCCTACACCACAACCCTACTTCACTAGGAGTATTACACTTTTAACTGTCTCCCTGGGGCTATATCATCACTACTATTTTCCCCCACCCCACCAAGAAAAGGGTACAAGACTATCTCTATCTTTGTTAACTTTTTTTTTTTTTTTTGCTAAAATTTTTAACATGATTGAAAGCAAATGTTATCAGTATCATTTCATATAACGTGACTGATTGTGTGATTAATTTTTTATGTTCACTGAGCACATAATTTTGATAGTTGCATATGAGAAAACATGTATATGAGTTTTATGTATGTCACCTTCCCAAAAAAGTACATCATTACATTTAGATGCACCGTCAAACGACCCTAGAAGAAGTCCAAGTACTGATATTGATTAGTAAATGGCAGAAACCCGCGAGGTTTCAGTGAACAAGTAATCCAGTCTAGTAAATAAAAATACTGAACTGAGCAAGTGAGCAGTAGTAAACGCATGAAAATGATGGTGACTAAGATTTCATGGGTTGAACAGCGAATTTTTCGGTCAAACAATAAGTTGCTAAGAATTGTGTGTGTGTGTGTGAGGATAAGGTATGCTGTTGTTTTCACTTTCAATAAAGCAAATGACACACTAATCTTTGGTTGCGCTTTATCTAGATGCAATTTTGTCATGGGTAGTCTGGAAACTGAAAAACCGGGGTTATATCCTTTAGGGGTAAAATTATGTACATCGGACCGGCTTTACTTTGTTATTGGGGAGAGCCCTTGAAATACGAGGGTAACATTCAAAACATTGTTTGTGGTAGGGTGACATGCTCCAAAAGGACAGATGATGTTGGAAGAGTTGCATGGCCCAGAGTGCATGCATATGTAACTCCGCAATAGTATTATCCTTCGGTTTGATTTGATTCTCTTCCCCTGTTAGTGGCCTTGTCAAATACCTGCTTGTAGCATTTTGTATATAGTACCCTCATATGAATGCCATGAACTAATTACAATAAATTACTACTAAAAAAGAAGACGTGTTATTATGTTAATATTTTTGTGAGACCATCTTATAAAAGTATTATGACGTAGAGTTAATCAAAGATTAACTAATGATTGAGACGGATGGAGTTGTATTGTATTAGCTTAATAATTAAGATAAAGGTATACTATAGTTGGTCTTGTATCTCTAATCCACATTGCCCTAGGTTTATAGGCTCTATTTCGTATGGACATAAATATATTGATAAACATTGAACAACAATTACTAATATTTAGTGTCTCTTATAAATTGCAAGGTTGGAGACTCGGATGAGAATGTCATGCTCGATCATTCATATGGTGGATAATATGAAGGGTGGTTAGTTTTCGCAAAAGGATCTCCAATGTCAATGTAGCGTTATGGTGAGTAGTTCTTCCTTTTGTTTCGATTTTGTCTGTGTTACTTCCTTTGTTGAAGTCCTGACGAGTTGTGACTCCATGTGTGTCTTTCATCTATTTGCCTTATGTGACAAATAAGTATTGAGTAGTGACTATTATTTGGATCGTTTTCTGTTGCTAGAATCCAAAATAACAATAAAGGGTGGTCGCTAATTACGTAGAGTAGTTAATAATAACAATAGAGGGAGAACAGATTTAGAATTTCGACATGAACCAAAAATATAAAATGCCTACATAATAACATAATCAAGTAATATCCTTAACAGGCATAAATGGGCAACCTTAAGGTGTATTCTAGTGTAGAGCTGACAAGTCTGACCCGACCCGACCTGACAAAACTCGAATATGTTGGAAACCGAAACCGGCCAGACCCAATGATGACCCATAATTCGACAAAACCTGATTAAGGCTCACCTCAAACCGAACCCGACCCGTGATAACCCGTAACTTGAATCGACCCGATACATGCTACCCGACTCGACCTAGCAAATGACTCGACCCGAAATTGTTCCGAAAGTTCATCCGAAAGTTAACTCGATCCGAAAGATAAATCGACATTAACTCAAAATGTTACAAACGAAAAGTCAATGCAATAAAGACCGAAATAAACGGACATTAAGAACAACTTTTATAAAGTATTTAAAATTAACTAACCTTGTAACCTCGCTAAATAATGATCATATAACTCAACTCAAATTTATAAAATTATTGGGAAATTTAGATAATAAATTGATAAGCCGAACCAAGCAAAAACCGACCCAGAAATGAGCTTGATAATGACCCAACCCAACCGACCCTTCAAATCTATCTAAATGACCTGACCCGACCCAAACTAAGGAATGACCCGACTAACCTGGCCCAAACCGATGTAATCATGACCCCGATATATTGAACCTGATTTGACCTGACCAGACCCGATCAGTCGAATCCGACAAGAACGACCCAATTGTCACCTCTAGTTGTGGGAATGCTATTAGAGTTTCTGTGTTTTAAAGGATGGGCTGTTTGTGTCCCACCAATCCACCACCTAATACTCCTGCATGTAGGCAGACGGCAGTGTTGTTAGCATCATTCAAATTCAATTGCTGAACATTCTACACCGATTTTGTATGAGAATCATTACGTGCAATGTCTAGTATTAGTTGGGAGTATTTCTAATGTGACTTATAAAATTGAATACAAAGGTATTTTTATTTGGACTATTTTTTTCATTATGTATGGATATGTAAACAAGAATGTTCCTAATTAAAAAAAAAAATGTAATAACCAGTCAAAAGTGTGTTGAATCTGCAGATAGGTTAAGCTGTGTAGGGGTTCTGATAGTGATTAACGGAATGCCGTAATGTGACATTATAGGCCGGTGTGGTAAACTATGCATGTCAACGCACCAATCACTGTTTTAGTTGTTTTGACCTTCTTTTTCCATTTTGCCTAATGGGACAGCACTACAGCAGTATACCTTTGAAACCCACCATACTTATTGGTTTAGACTAGACATGGTAAAAGAGATATAGGATCTAACTTTAAACTTGGAAAGCACAATTTCTTCTAGTTATGATTCAACCTGAAACGAACTAATGTGATGCGATGTGGCTTGGTAGGACTAAAACAAACAAATTATAGTTGTAATTTGAATGAACCCATAACAAGCTCTTACACATGAGCTCGAGTAAATGCTTTTAAGTAGTGTTTTGAAGATGCGGAATTTACATTTATGATTTCAATTGAAAAATCCAGATGATTAAATTAAATTTTAAATCCACTTTCATAAAGTAGTTTGGAGATCACATGGAAGTTGGAACTCGATTCCAAATTTCAATTTACCAATAATGTTTGAGAAACCTTGGAATTGGAATTTGGAGGGTCGGCATCATCATTTTGTTTTTAAAATTGATCAGACAAACAAAAAGTGTGATGGAAAATATTAGCCACTAGGAAAAAACATCGAAAAGAAAAATATTGGGATAGAATTTGCCTCACCAAAAAACAAAGTCGGCTAGAAAGGATCTTGATGAAACAGAAATGGCTAAAATTCGAAAGTTTTAAGATTTTCCAATGTATTTTAATTAAAGTATAGTTTCAATTTTTAGTGTTCTAAAATATACCCATTATCTAAATTGTCCGTCGGCCGTCAATTGTCAATTGTCAATTGCCAATTTGCCAGTATATGATAGTGGCTATATGAGCGAACAACAACAAAAATTGGTAAAATGGCGTTGTAGAGAATTGGATTTGAATTGGAAGCGCATCTAGGTGGTTGTGCTTTGGCTAACCATAATTGTTGTCCTCTTTGCCTACAAATTTAACTATTACAAGCATCATCAAGCCTTCCCGATCATGGGGTACTGTGTTTGTGTTGCTAAGGGCGCAGCTGAGACTCTCAAATTTAATATGGCTCTCATTTTAATTCCTGCGTCTAGAAGAACTCTCACCCGATTAAGGTCAACATTTCTCAGTAAAATATGTCCTTTTGATGATAGTATAAACTTCATAAGACGGTGGCAGCTGGGATCACGGTTGGAAAAAATTTGCACGTTTTGATGCACATGACTTGTGATTTTCCGAGGGCCACTAATTGCCCAAAAACAATGTTCATACAGTATCTGGGGCCAAACTTCAACTACAAGCAGCCAAGCTATAAGGATTTTATAAACAGAACACCCGGAGTGACAGGTATTCTCATGGAGTCACGGTAATCCTTATGGGGTTAGCCTTCACTCTAGCAACTCACTATTTTAGGAGGAATGTTGTTAAATTACCATGGCCATTCCTTCACTTGGCTGGGTTCAACGCCTTTTGGTACGCACGTCATCTGCTGGTGGTTGTTTATGCCCTGTTGGTCATTCATGGCTATTTCCTATTTATCTCCAAGGAATGGTACAAGAAAACGGTATGTATGTATGTCTTTATGCAGGTTCATGGGATCATGCTGACTTAAATCTTAATCCATGTGAGTGACATAAATATTGATGTATGCCGAAGATTGCGGACATGGATGTATCTGGTTTTCCCAGTTGCCCTCTATGCTAGTGAAAGAACACTGACATCCTATCACGATTTCAATCATCATGTCAATATGCTCAAGGTCATTTATATTTATATATATTTTTCTTTGTGCTCTGCTGAAATTCGTTCAAGTGCATTATACAGGAAATGTTCTGGGCTTGTATATGAGCAAACCCCCTAGTTTAAGTACAAGAGTGGAATGTACTTGTGTGTTAGATGTCCAGTTGTCTCGAGCTTCGAATGGTTAGTTTACATACTTTTGGTTTTCTTATACTCGGTTGTTCCATAAATTTGGATATAAAATTGACCTTGCTCTTTGTAATAGGCATACCTTCTCGATCACATCAGCCCCAGGTGATACTTACTTGAGTGTACACATTAGAGCCTTGGGAGAATGGACCACAGCACTTAGAGATAGATTCGCAATGGTATCATTTTTTTACATTGGTGAAATTTAAGACAGTAATTTCTTTGAATGTACCTTGAAAATGTTACGACAGTTGTACTTCAGGAGTGTTTTCCTCCAAATCTTTTTCCCGTCCTGTTTGCTTAATCACTTGTGAATTGTAGGCCTGTGAGCCTCCAATAAAGGAGCCACAAAAAGAGAGACTGATGAGAATGGAGACTAAAGCAGTGACCGATTATGACCCTCAGCCAACCAAGTAAGAGAAGCCTCAATATCATGTATAGATGAAACAATGTCATAGACTAACTGTGTTTTAAAAAATTGTCGAGTTTAACATTCCTTTGCAGCTTTCCTTTAGTAATCATAAAGGGTCCATATGGAGCACCATCTCAAAACTACAAAAAATACGACACTCTCTTGCTCATAGGACTAGGCATAGGAGCAACTCCCTTCATCAGCACCATCAAGGATCTCTTGAATAACTTGAAGGAAGAATCCATTATGGTAAACTATCTTTGAAACATTGTTGGTATCAAGTGGATCCCTTGCAAAATTCTGACATAAAATCTCATATGCAGGATATAGAGAGCAGAAGGGGGCCTTTGGGTGACCAGCTGAGAACATGCCTTATTTGATTGGTTCAAGGGTGTCATGGATGATCTTGCAAAGTATGATACTGATGTTCAAGTCCTTAAACAACCACCTCAGTTTTTCTTACTTTTATAATTTTGATTAGCTTGCTAATATTTTGTGGACATTGGTAAACAGGATGTGATAGAAATGCACAACTACTTGACAAGTGTGTATGAAAAAGGTGATGCTCGATCAGCGCTTATAACAAAATGGTACAGTCCTTGCAGCATGCTCAGAATAGTGTGGATCTCATTCAACTAGACTCATGTTCATACCAATGCTGATTCTCTAACACGTAATCTATAACAAAATGGTACAGTCCTTTTGCTACGAGTTTTATTATCTTAAGTTAATAGTTAAGGATAAGCTATTGGCCTAATGGGTTTATTAGATGTAGGACTTAGCATCGATCCAAAACCGGACTGAACCGGACCAACTGGACCGACGACCGAAAAAAATAGGCCTAAAAAGTTCGGTCTTGGACAAGACCGAACCCTCATTTTTTTGGACTGCTCAGCCGTTTTAGATGTGTAATTCCGTACCCCTTGGCCTTGCCCCTTTTCCTTTCCCTTGTTGCTGAATTAGGTGATTTAATCTTGTCGCTGCTTTATAAGAGAGTTGTTTGTGTTTAATGGGGTGTTTTGTGGCAGGTGTTGTCTACTGCGGAAGTCTGACATTGACGAAACCATTGCAGAAGCTTTGCCAAGAATTAAGCCTTGAACACTTCCACAAGGAGAACTTATAGAATTAGCAAAACATGGCATTTAATCGTTATTTGTAGATAACAGTATAACACTAGTTGCGGTTGCATTCAGCTTCAACTCTCCCCTCCCCCTATTAATTGTACCCTTAAAATCTTCAATGTACGTATTTACCGGTTTGATTTCCCTTTTTCCTTGATAAACTAATGAATAGTAGTCGAAAGGGGATGTTTACCAGTTAGATTAAGACAAAGTCGTTTCTTAAGTACTTCAAAATTGTTTTTTTCATATGGATCAATAAATTAGAAGCACCATTGTAGAAAGAACTCCACATTTATGATTTACGGAGAAGAGCCACACAAATTTTGAAGAGTAACAAAAGACGTTTAAACGTGCCGGTATATGTTAAGTTGATTTTACAATGTTTTGGTTAATTCGGAATATAGGTTAAGTATTTTTTAGCCTTAATTTTATTACAAAATAAATATATCTTACATTCTAGCCCGCAAGCCCACAAATAAGCCCGCTGGACATGGACAACACTAGTAAGCCCGCTTTAGCGGACTTGGACAAGGCATATTAGGCCCATTGGACGCTTTTTCAAAGAGAATCCCGACCCAAGTCCGTCCAAGCTCGCAAACGATCACTTCTAATGAGTCTCCTGACCAGCTTCACTCAAAACATATCTGTCACTAACTCACTGCAACCTAAACCAAACTGATCCAAACTGACCCAGTTTCGTTCTGGTATTCAAGGCCTCATTCTTAATGAGCCAACCCATAAAAGCATGCCTACACCAGTTGTCCCAGACATCACCATACCATTGGACAGGAGGGTGTGAACCTTGTAGCCAATGATCCCCTGACCCAATTGAATAGCCCTTCGGATCAGCAGTCCAAATGTTATCCTGATAACCAGCCTCCATACAAGCTCTCACTTTGCATATAGTCCTACTATTCCAATTAGAATCAGAGGTATCGTTAATGTGATTTAATTTCAATATGTTTTTTTTGGCTAAAAATTTGTTAAAATAAAAGATGTCATAAACTTTTCTCTAATTCATATTCTGACCCTAACTTAACCCAAAACCCGTGTAATTAACCTGATCCGTATTAGACTCGACCCGCGACCCGACCCATTTGACAGGTCTACACTTCTAGTCTTGGCCATGGTTACAGAGGTGCTAATGGTTTCTATGGTGCAGTAGTTATAGCAAGGAGGCGGAATAGGTGGTCAATGGAATAAGTCCAGCAAACAGCAATAGTAACGAAATCAAAATTTTAAATTGAAATTAAAACTTGAGAGTGAAACCGGATAACGTATATCCGGTTTTCAAATATCTGTAAAATCGAATATACGAAAACCGTATATACGGGAAATCCGTATCAGACACGGAACCTAAACTTTGCGTTTTTCAAAACCAAATATTTGATCCGGTTCTTAAAACTGGATTGAATATCCGGTTCTGCTCACTCCTACTGGCCCGTAAGACCTCCCGAACGGTCCAAATTAAAGCGTGTAATGCTCGATTTTCGGAATTTCAGGGTCCAGTTTTTTGGGTCGGATAAAGGGGTCACGCAAAATTTGAGGGGCAACAAAGGACGTTTAAGCGTGGTGGTATGAAATAAACGAGACTCGTATGAAAATCGGATAATTAGGAACAATAATGGATCACAAATTCTTACTTGTGACGGGAGGTATCCGTCACAAGTTAGTGACGGATACCGTTTCCCCTCACAAAATATCC